>VWZO01022497.1:0-22788 GCA_013396975.1 Bucco capensis | reverse complement strand
TCAGTCTCTCCCTGCCCATCTCTCTAGCCTGGTTCTGGATGGCAGCACAGCTCCTGGTGTGCTAGCCATTCCTCCAAGCTTGGGATCATCCTCAAACTTGCTGAGGGAACACTCTCCCCCTTCATCCAGATCATTGATGAATATATTGAACATTCCTGGCCCCAGCACTGACTCCTGGGGCACACCACTAGGCACAGGATGCACCTTGCATCCTGTCAGTTCCTTAAGCTGCTGATGTGACCCTTGGGTGGACTTTGCAGAAAGAAGTAAACTATGGAGGCAAATGGTTATTTATTTTTAAAAGCTTGTAAAAGTGTTGTGTATTGGAAGTTCAGAGTTCCAAGAGTCCCTGTGTCCCTCTGTACAATATCTTTTTTTTTCCTGCAGTGGGTGTCAACCTCTTCTATTTCTGCATCATTATCTACCTCTATGGGGACCTGGCCATCTACGCAGCAGCTGTCCCAGTCTCTCTCATGCAGGTGACCTGGTGAGTGTGCTCACTGCTGGGGGCTATGTGCTAGCAGGTAGGAGAGCAGGCTTGACTGGCATCAGCTTTGCTTTCTCAAGACCAGAGTGGAGAAATGACTTGAAGACAGCTCATGCTTTTTGGAAGGGAGGGTGTAGTTGTTTTATATTCCCCACCTGAGTGCCTGCAAAGTAGTTGACCTGATTTCAGATGAGTCCTCAAGGGTGAAATGCTTCCAGCTTCAGCACCTTGCAGACATGGCACTTGGTGCTCAGTAGTTTGATTGCCATACTCTGTACAGTACTTGAGCTTGTTTGTCTACTTGGGTAAGAGCTGAGAGGAATAATGCTTTCCCAGTCTATGACCAGTAAGGTTGTGGCATTTACAGGGACTTAGCTCTGGACTGAGACCACTTCCTTTCCCAAAGAAACTGATGATAAACAAGAATTATTTGATCAGATCTGTGCTGGCTTTGAACTCCTGACTTGGAAATGGAAAACCACAGTAATCTGTATATAACCCGATCTGTATATAGCTTGTTGACTAAATAACCAGACTTAAAAACAACTGCAAGCAAATCATAGAATCCTAGACTGGTTTGGGTTGGAAGGGACCTCTGGAGCTCATCTAGTCCAACCCCCCTGCAGTGGCCAGGGACATCCCCAACTAGAGCAGCTTGCCCAGAGCCCTGGCAAGCCTCACCTGGAATGCCTCCAGGGATGGGAACTCAACCACCTCCCTGGGCAACCTGGGCCAGTGTTCCACCACCCTCTGGGTGAGGAACATTTTCCTAGTATCCAGTTTAAATCGACTCATCTCCAATTTCAAACCATTGCCCCTTGTCCTTTCCCTGCAGGCCTTTGCAAACAGGCCCTCTGCAGCCTGCTTGGAAGTTCCTTTTAGGTACTGCAAGGTCACTAGTAGGTCCCCCAAAGCCTTCTCTTCTCCAGGCTGAACAATCCCAGCTCCCTCAGCCTGTCCTCACAGGAGATGTATTCCAGCTCCCTGAGCATTCCTGTGGTCAAGAATTTGCCTTTAAATGCACAATATTCAGTGACTTGCTCTGTTGCACAGCCCAGAAAATACAAGATGATGGGGGAGGGGAGGAGTGAACACTCTGACCATTTCTTGAATGCAGGAGAGAGGAAGACATCTGCTAGGAGTTAATTAGTGTCTTTTGTTTCTCCCTCCTTTCCCAGCAGTGCCACTGGCAACCATTCTTGCAGTGTTGGAGATGGCACAAAGCACAATGACACCGATAAGTGCTGGGGGCCGATCCGACGCATCGATGCCTACAGACTCTACCTGGTGAGTTTCTGAGGCTGGCAGCACCAGCATTGCCATTTCAACTTGACTTCTACTGGGTAGGGATTGTTTTCCTGTTGAGATGATGTGGCTCAAGTGAACAAGAGAGGTGTGAAGGAAGAACTTGTTTACTCTGAGGGTAACCAAGCGCTGGACCAGGCTGCCCAGAGAAGTTGTGGAGTCTCCTTCCCTGGAGGTATTCAAAAACCATCTGGACATAATCCTGAGTCATGTGCTCTAGGGTGACCCTGCTAGAGCTGGCAGGTTGGACTAGATGATCTCTGGCAGTCTCCTCCAACCATTCTGTGAATGCTTTTGGTTCAGTCTGACCATTTTGGCCAAATACTCCTTCCCTGTTCTTGGTGACATGTCTCTGTTTCAGTTTGGCCATCAGAATAATCCTTGTGATTTTGAGTTTAAATAGAGTCCTCTTCTTGTGGACTTTTAGATTGCTTAATTAAGCAGGTGATATGCCCATGCCAAAAGGTAGGGGGTTTTCACTGGCTAAGTAATTCTTGCTTTGAGGTAATTGTCAATAGACTGGAGTCTATTAAGCTGTCTTAAGTGTCTTCTTTATGTGAATAAAATTGTTTATGCTGCAGGAGAATCTGCTCTTTGAGAGATGATGGAAACAGCTCACTTAAACAACATCCAGAGCTGTATGCTGCCTTAGTAATAGCTTTCTGTCTAGTTGAAGATTGTCTATTGCATCTATTACTGTGCTGGGGTTCTGCTGTGAAGCCAAGGTTTTTCCCAAAGGATGACAAACACTGCTTCTCTTGAGCTTGGGAAGAGCTGAGAGGGCAAAATGAGGAGAAGGGAGGTATGGAAGTGCTGTGTAGCATGGCTAAGAGTCTCAGTAAGAATTCTAATGAAAAACAGTTATGATGTCCATGTGTCTGAAGAGAAATTGAGGAGTAAAGACTATTGGAAGAATTTAGTACACTTTGGACCTGCAGTGGCTTCCATCCCTGAGTACATTTGTTCCAGCATTATTGCAAAAGTAAGAGGCAGGCCTCAGAAATATTAGTGACTGTCAAAGCCTGGTTAATTATTTAAGAGAAATATTATTGCCTTGTGAAATTGTGCCATGGTCTGTTTCTTTAAAACCTCCAGAAGATTGAAGAGTTTCCTTGCTGAATTCCAATCACTCTCCCTGCCCCAGCAGAAGGAGCTAGTCAGAGAAAGCAGACAGGCATTAATTACTGCCTGCATCTCAGGGATATTATGTCTATAATTCATGAAGATAATTGTTGTTAGGAGTTGAAAAATTAAAAAATTAAGACTGTGTAAGCATCAGACTTGCAGTCTGTGTACATAACTCTCCGAGGAGCTTTTCCCTCTGCTTGTCTCTTCCTGTGGATTTGGAGGGTAAATAGCTGCAAAGGTTTTGGTGGTGGTTGTTAATCCTTCCCTGCTCAGTAATTGAGATGAGGGTTTCAGTGCTTTTGCTCTGCTCTCCCTTAGAAGAAGGGAAGGAGTGTTTGTGGGAGAATGGACCAGTTGGTGATGAGTTACTGGAAGGTGAGGGTCACTCAGGAGACTTCTGGCTAGCAGCATTACTCCTGGGATTTGTAAAGGTCTCTAATACTTCTTCCTGTATGAGTATGGGAATAAACTGGGCCTAGGTCTACCTCCAGCTCTGCTAGTTCCACTCCTTGCTTGACCTGTGTGGTTTTATTCTCCAGAAAACAAAACTGATGCCAGCTTCCCCAAAGAAGGATACAGAGATGTGTAATCATTTCTAGACCATTTAGACCCACAGCACTGACACCATTTTCAAGTTTGGGTTGCCCCCCCACAAGAGACTCATCATGCTGGTCATAATTTTGTCCCCTGCTGTCCTGTCTGCAACAAGGATATCTAGTTAAAGCTCTGAAATGTTCTGAGAGAAAGATGAGAGGGCAAGGATTGGAAGTTGCTTGACTTCAAGCAAAAAATGGAATAGCAAAACTCTCACTGCCTCTACAGATTTTTCCAAGCTTCTTCTATATGTAAGTGGAGCCTTGTACACATAAGAAAAGCTGAAACCTTCCTGTCTGAAGGGGGAAAGGCAACCCCAAAATGATGAGGGGTGGGATGCCTCAAGAGCAGAGCTATTCTCTTGATCCCAGGGGATCATACCCTTGGAGATCTTGCTCTGTTTTCTTGACTTCTCTGAATTCTTCCTTGTTGGAATAATTCAGGTTCCACGTTTCAGTGGCTAAACAAGGTCTCTTTTTGCAGACTAAGTTCCCCTGTGGCAAGGGGACAGATGGACACTGTGATCCCAAAAGAAAGCAGCTGAGTTTTTGGATCAGCCCTTTTGTCCTAGATGCTGGCCTCTAGTTTTCTCATTTCATCTTAGTATTGTAATTAGGTTTAAGTGACTTTGAGGAGCAGGATGGGTGGATGTAAATGGAACTTCTTACTTGTTCTAGTGAAGGAAGTCTCTGGATGTAGTGTTATATTTCTTACTCTCTGCATGACCCCACAGAAAACCTTTTTTTGGACTACCAGGAGGAATAATCTATTTGAGGTTTACTGGGAAAATGATGCCAATGGGAGCTCTCTTGTGCCAAGTACCACCAGGCTGCCAAAGATCTGTGTGCTGCCTTCCTCCTGTCGACTCTTTCTCTCCCAACACTGTCTTCTTTTCAACAAAAACCACTTCAAATATTGACTCTTTGAGCTGGGGGTGGAGAGGAGAATAATGACTGATGGAAAAAAATCCTATTTTATGGTGTATTGTCCAAAAAGGTCCCTGCAAGCTGTCTGCTCTGATCACTGTGAATGGAAGCTGAAAGCTAGCTACGTAATGAGAATATTGAGACAGATTAAATTCTTCTCTTGAGACTGGCTTGTCTGTGCAGCATCTTTATTGCTGCTCCAAAATTTCACACCTAAGTGTGACTGCAGACTCTTCAGAGACCACTAGGCCCCTATTAACCTTTGTCTCAACAAATGGTTATCTTGCTTGGGTTGTAAATTACCTTGGAAAATCAAGGCTTGCAAAACAAGTGAAGGCAAGCGTGGGGAAATACTGCTTTATTTTTACCCCTATCCTGTGCCTCCTCTTCGTGACTGTAGGACCCTGGAAGACTCAAAAGGTGAGCTGTGATGTGCTGGTCCATGCCTGTGAGGGCAAGACCAAGCAGGGGAAGTTGGCTGGAAGAAAGAGAGCCATGTGTTTGATGGCTCCATGACCTTGTGGAAGGCAAGCAAGGAGCAGAGATAACGCAGATCGATGCTTTCGATCTTGGCTTCACATCATCACCACGCTGGCATGGCCTCAACAGCTGAAGTGACTCCCAAGTCCCTTGGCTGTCTTGAGGGCAATGCTAAGGACAGGGTCAAGTTCTCCCTGCACTGAATTCAATGCAGATGCTCTGTCTTGCTTTCTGTAAGGTCAGCTGTGGGTGTCCTCTGTGGAGGCTGTGGGTTTAACTTCCAGCTCTCTCATTTCATCTTAGTGTTGTATTGAGGTTTAAGTGACTTCGAGGAGCAGGAAGGGTGGATGTAAGTGGAACTTCTTACTTGTTCTCGTGAAGGAGGTCTCTGGATGTAGTGTTCTATTTCTTTGTAACACTTTCCTGTCTTTGTGTTCAGTGCTGTGGGAATGTGACATGATAGGCCCTGTTTCTAGAAAGCAGATCCTGAGATAAAGAAGAGATTAAATCCTGTGGATCAGCAGCCATTCAGAGTGTCTGATCCAAAATGCATTCACCACCTGGCAAACAGCACTTCTCTTCTGCACTGTTTGTAGCTAAAACCTCGACTTTCTCCTCACCCCTCCTCCTCCTTCAATTTGGGACACAGTGTCTTCCCTGGAAGGGAGGGAAAGGAAACAGCTTAAATTCTCAGGGTGTTGGGGGGGGAACTGTGTGCCTTTCAGAAGAGGCACTGGCACAGGTACTCCTAGTAGGCTGGCTCAGTAGCACATCCAGGCTCCCAGGTGCATCTGTTGTGTCTGAGTGTCTGTTGGGTGGTGGTTTTTCCTTTAGCTGCTGGGGAAGGGGTTGTGGCATCGGCTGGTGCTGCTTGGCAGCTGCTGCAGGAGCTCAGGCAGCCCAGCAGGCACAGGCCAAGCGAGGAGGGGAGCACAGATGGTTTAATGGAGATTATCCCAGTTGGAAACGTGCTTGTGCAGTGAATAAAATGAGTGGGCTTGCAGGCTCTTGCCTTGTCCCTCTTCAGGAGGGGACAATGTCACCCCCAGCCTGATGCTCTGATCAGAAGAGCCAGCCCACTGGGGTGGGACTGGGCTGCAGCTGGGAGAGGCTGGCCAGGGGATGAGGAGGTAGTCTGAGGACATGATGTAATTATTCAGTAGCAGCAGAACTGAACTGGGGAATGTAAAGGCTGAACTGAGAAGTGTTGAGGTAGATCTCCTCTGTCTCAGTGTGGTGATGCCTTCCTGGCCCTCTTTAGCTGTGGCTGGAGTGCTATGTACTCTGCATCCTTCCCCAGCCTTTCTCCTTTCTGGCTGGGCTGTGTGTGTGTGGGTAAAGGTATCTCTGATTTTTAGTGGTGAAATGGATCTTTCCATACATTTGCCTGCACTAGGGCAGTTCTGTTGGCTTGTTCAGTGTAGGAGACTCTTGTGGTCTTCTGGCCTCTGTGGGGTTACCTTCTGGGGTTTTTTATTGTACTTTTTTAACCTCCCAGCAGTGCTATGTGGGGATCCTTCATGGCAGTATTTGAACATCCATGCTGGATCTAAGCTCTCTCTTGCCAGCTGAGAGCTGGAGAAATGGACCTGGAGCAGCACTGCAAGCAGAGTGCTTCTTCCAAGGACACCTGGATTTGCTCTGCTTGTTCCCTTTGCAGCAAGAGCTTCTCCTCTGCCTTGCCTGCCTCAGCTGTGCCCTGTAGCAGCATCCTGTAATAAATGGGTCACAGCTGCTGTCTCCTGGATGTTTATTCTTACAGGTCTCAGTGTCTGGAGACCTTGAGAAGCAGTGGTGGAGAAGGTAGCTGCTTCAGTGGCAGGTGTCTGGAGCAGGGAGGGCTGATTTCACAGCAGGTTTAAGGTGCTTTTCTCAGGGCTCCCAGGGGAAAGGAAGGAAAGCTGATGGAAGCTTACCCTGATGGTGTAAAGCCATCATCTTATTGAAATCTCTCAAACTGTAGCACTGTCATGTTCCAGGTTACCTTAACTTACACTAAGGATACAACAGGACAGGGGCACTATTAGCATGTCACCCTGTATATCCTCCAAGTTACTCCCTGCTGAGACCTTCCTGCCAAAGGTTTTGCATTGTATTCCTGAACCACAGATGCTCTGATGTGTTTTGTTATGACACTGGTATAGAAATAGAACCAGCTGTGCAAAAAGAAAAAAGGTGGCTGCTAATTCTGTGTGTAGCCATAGTTCTGAAAGCCTTCAAACCAGGGACAAGCTCCCAAGGGTCTGGAATATTACACCATTTCTGTAAGTACAGGCACCTGAGCCTTGAGCCACTGCTGTGGCAGGAGAGGAATTGCTACTGCATTAAGCATAAATATCAAAAGCCCTAACTGTTTGTTACAGGTGCCTCTGAAATACAGCTTGGCTTGGCTAAAAGCCCAGGCTCAGGGGCTGATTGGAGTCTTCTGCATCTCATCTAGGCAGCTTCCAAAAATGTAAGGTCAGTGAAGTTGCTGGGTTTTTTTTCTCTGAAAGGGTTGAAGAAGGAGAGGAGCCAAGTTTGGTTAAAATAAATGGTGTCTGGATGTGGGATGGGAAGGCAATGCTCAGCTATTTTTTATAGTGAAACTAATAAGGTTGAAATTGGTCCACAGCCTTGTTAATATGGCATAAATCATGCCTGCTTCAGCCTGCTCCCTTCTGCTGTGGGCTTCTCAATACATTCTTCCAATTGCTCACTTGTCATATGTCTGTGACAGAGAAACTAGCTCTTTTGGAGTTTCCCCACATCCCTTCTCCTTCCTAATACAAAGGGAACTTCAGTTTATTACTGGCCTTGTGAAGGAGAGGTTTTTCCTGACCTGGCAGGAGGAGAGTGCAGTGTTGTGAAAGTGGAATATAAACTTGTTGTGCTAGTGCCCTAAGAGGTGGAGTTCAGCTTCTGATGTGTGATTTTTCTTGCTCTCTTTGTAGTTGCTTGCATTTTGAGTAAAAGAAACATGAGGCAGAAGGCAAGGCTCCTTGCTGTGAGGGCTGGGCAGGAGAGTCAGCCAGCAGTACTACAGCAGTGAAGCAACTGCAAGAGCATGGATTGAAGGAACTAAGTTTAAAGGATTAGCTTGTCTCTTTTTTTGCTGGGAAATCAATAGTGCAGGGGGCTGGAATGTGTTCTCTGCACAGAGCTGTCTGTTTGCTTCATAATGAGAAGTGGTTTTTTTTTTTCCTTAGATGGAGCTTGGGTTATGTTGACACTTGGATGCTGAGCTTTTCCAAAGGGCCACTTCCAGCTGGCTGGCAAGGGCTAGGTGTGGAAGAGAAGGATGCTGAACTGATGCTTGTATGTGTGGCCAGATGTGCTGCCAGCCCTTTTAGAGTAGCAAGGTGGCTGATGTGATGAGTAGAGGTCATTGGTGAGCTCACATGCACTTAGCTTCCCCAGAGAAGAATGTCCTGCATGCTTCAGTGCTTGATTTGAGTCACCATCCCTGGAGATACTTAAAAGCCATGTAGATGTTGTGCTGAGGGCCATGGTTTAGTGGTGGACCTGGTGGGGTTGATGCTTGGGCTCAGTGATCTTGTCCAATCTAAACAGGCTAGGGGATGAGAAGACAGAGAGCAGCCCTGCAGAAAAGNTTGGACTAGATGAGCTCCAGAGGTCCCTTCCAACCCAAACCATTCTAGGATTCTATGAAACGATTTCTTGATTCTATATGTTGCTGGATGTTGGGCATGAACCTTGGAAGCAAGGCAGCTAAAGAAATTGGGCAAAGATGTATCTCTGTTTGCTTTTGTGCAGGTCCTGCAGTTATAAACTCACCAGTGGTGTTTATTGGGCTCAACCAAGCCCTGGCAAGGCTGAGAGGCCACAGTGCAGCTTTTCCTTCCTAAACAACACTGTCCTTTGGAATAAGCTCACTTGGACCAGCAAGGCACCAAAGCTGCCACTGTTTTCTCTTGATATTGGAGACCAATCTCTCCCAAACAGGGCAGATGTCAGAACTGCTAGCTGTTTGTGATCACCTGCTCACTGCACAAGCTGTAAACATTTTACAAGGGCCTTTTAAAACTCCTTGCTGGGAG
Source organism: Bucco capensis (assembly GCA_013396975.1). NCBI lineage: Eukaryota > Metazoa > Chordata > Aves > Piciformes > Bucconidae > Bucco > Bucco capensis. The sequence goes on along the minus strand of VWZO01022497.1, from coordinate 13,828 downwards.
GAGCTGTTCCAGCAGACTCACAGATATGTCATTTTGGGACTACTTGTAGAAGATAAGCAATAAATGCATCTCCCCTGTGCAGTATTACTTTGTGCAGCAGTAGTGACAACAGCATAGAATCCAGAGTTGGAGAAGACCTGTTAAGTCAGCTAAGTACTCCCTTGGGAGATGTAATACAAGCCTTCTTCTCAACAGCATATTTTCCTGTGTTCTGTTCAGAGCTTTAACACCACTTTTGGTTTTTAAACAAGAGGTCTGACCTTGCTGCTTGCCTCATTCACATCAGCATTTTCAAGTGAGACAGCAGCCTTGATCTCTTCTGCCCTGGAATCATCATTAATTCCTTAAAATACAGGTAGAAAGCAGCAGGGCTGCAGAGCTGTGCAGTCTTAACCACTCTGAATCACACAATCCCAGCATGGTGAGGGTTGGAAAGTATCTCTGGGGAATCATCTAGTCCAACCCCCCTGCTCCAGCAGGCTCACCCCCAGCAGCTTGCCCAGCATCACCTCCAGGTGCCTTTGGGATCTCTCCACACAAGGAGACTCCACAAGCTCTCTGGGCAGCCTGGGCCAGGGCTCTGCATCCTCACAGCAAACAAGTTTTTCCTAGTGTTCAGCTGGAACCTCCTGGCTTCCAGTTTGTGCCCATTGCCCCTTGACCTGGCCCTGGACACCACTGAGCAGAGTCTGGCCCCATTCATTCTCTTGCCCCCTGCACCCTTCAGCTCTTGCTCAGCATGGAGCAGCTCCCTTCTGACTCTGCTCTTCTCCAGGCTCAGCAGCCCCAGGGCTCTCAGCCTTTCCTCCTCCCAGAGATGCTCCAGTGCCCTCAGCATCTTCCTAACCTCTGCTGGACTCTTTCCTGTAGTTCCTTGTCTCTCTTGAACTGAGGAGCCCAGAACTGGCCCTAGGACTCCAGATGTGGCTTCACTAGGGCAGAGTTAGGGGAGGAGAACCTCCCTCAACCTGCTGCTCACACTCTTTTTAAAGCACCCCAGGACACCATTGGCCTTCTTGCCTACAAGGGCAACCTGTTGTCCCCCAGCACTGCCAGGTCCTTCTCCTTGGAACTGCTTTCCAGCAGATCATCCCCTAACCTATCCTGCTCCATGAGGTTATTCCTCCCAAGGTGCAGGACTCTACACTTGCCCTTGTTGAACTTACTGAGGTTCCTCTCCACTCAATGCCTAGGTGAACATTACCAGAGGCTGTGGAGGAAAGAGCTCTGGACAGCTTGCTATCTCTTTCTACTACTAAGTCTGCAGCTTCTTAACATCCTCCTAAATTGTGCTTTATGTCTGGGTGAGATCACTGACACTCTTGTCCAAAAATGTGGATTTTTTGGATGGCATCAGCAAATGCCACATGTGGCTCCTGCTTCTGTAAGCAGGACTATAAATACAAATAATGCAGCTGGGATTTATCTTGTCAGTTGAAGTCAGTCTAATGCTTTCAGGCAGAGCTGATCTCTGAAGCCTGTTGCACCAGTTTGGTGTGGAGTGTGCACAGAGGGAAAGCTGAGAGCAAGCTGCTGCAAAGGAGTTAGTGTGTTGGATATTTCCTCTCCTTTCAGGCAACTCCTGCCTGACACTGCAAAGAGGATAATGCTGTCCCTACAACTACATCCTCCAGGCAGCTGGAGAGTGGTGTGAAACTCAACTGAGATGTTTGTAGGGGAAAAAGTAAAGAGGAGGAATGATGGCTTAGTGGTGGATGCCCTGTTTTGTGTTGTGGCAGACAAGGATTTAGTGGCCTTAAGGGACAAGCATCCTTGCTGAACCCAAGTACCTCCTAACTCTGGCAGTTTGTAGCTTGAGATGATTGCAGGGCCCTCAGAACATCCATGGGACACTGGTCCTTGTCTCCCTTGCTTTATGCTGCCTAACCCAGGGGCTTCTGTAGTCAATATAATGGGCAGTGGCTGTGTATAGAGATTATGCCTTCACACTTTGGTGGAGGGAATTCATTCCTCTCTTGTATTATCCTAAGAAACTGGGGAGCAGTGGCAGGAAAAGGAAAGCTCCTGTTTCAAAGCAAGCTATAGGGGGGTGGGTACAGCCAGATCTAGCTCTGCAACTCCTCTGCTGTCCTTCCAAGTACCCCAGAGCAACCATTTAGCTCTACTGCATCTATCCACTTTGCTGCTTTTTCCCCTGCTTGTTCAGAGGCAATTAGGAGATGCAGAATAAGGGGGAGCCAAGGGTCAAGGAGGCAGCAAAGTGATTACAAGATGCTGCAAATGGCTGTGCCATAAATACTGCAATGATGAGAAATCAGATGCCAGGCATCTCAGGGTTATTACTGGCCTCCCTCTTTCTCTTGTTGGGAAAAATGATAATGGAAGTGTATTTACCCCAGAGAGTGCAAGCTTGCTGCTGGCTGTGATCCTGCACACCCCAGGTGTGCCAGGGACTGCAATCCTTGCACCAAATGACTTTCTGAAAGGACCTTGTGCCTGCATTTCTTCACTTTAAGAAGAGGAAGAACAGATTTTCCAGGGTTTTCTTTCCCAAGTTGAGAGTTCCTTGTGTTCAAAGGTGGGCCAGCTCCAGAAACAGAGTTCCAGAAACAGAATTCCACCTTGTTCTCCTCGTGCTGCTTCTGCCTTGGCCTCCCAGAGCTGCCTGAGGAGGCTGCTCAGTAGCCAGCTGCTCCTTGCTGTGTTGGATGCCCAGCAAGATCCTAGCTTGCAAGGACATCAGGTGGAACAAGTACATTTGTTTGCTGGATGGGCAGTCAAAATCAGAAGCTGGTGCTGCATTAGAGCCTTTGAAGATCTCTAGATCCTGTTCAGATCCACTGAACAGTGGATGCTGGAGCATGTCCAGAGGAGAGCTACCAAGCTTGTGAAGGGTTTAGAGGACAAGCCATATGAGGAGAGGCTGAGGGAGCTGGGCATGGTTAGTCTGGAGAAGAGGAGGCTGAGGGGGGAACTCATTGCTCTCTACAACTACCTGAAAGGAGCTTGTAGAGAGGTGGGGGTTGGCCTCTTCTCCTTAGGAACTAATGACAGAAGCAGAGGGAATGGTTTGAAGTTGAGACAGGGTGGGGTTAGACTGGATATTAGGAAGAAATTCTTTAGAGAAAGAGTGGTGAGGCACTGGCACAGCCTTCCCAGGGAGGTGGTTGAGTCTCCATTCCTGGAGGTGTTTAAGAGCCGTGGAGATGTGGTGCTCCAGCACATGCTCTAGTGAGGGCAGGGCTTGGGTGGTTTGGTTTGGTTTGGTTGGGGTTTTTTTTTTTGGTTGGACTTGGTGATCTGAGAGGTCATTTCCAGCCATGAATGTTCTGTGATTCTCTGAAGTTCAGTAGCTTTGGGGATACAGGTGCTTCTCTCCAGCTCATGCAGAAGGTCTTCCAGGAAGCATGAGAGGCAGCATCCAGCTTAAAGGATGCAATGGGTGGGGATGGGTGAAATGCTACTTGCTTCTCTGGCAAGAAGCAGCCTGGCAGCAGCTGAGGGCTTTGCTTGGAGCCTACCTCCTCCCTGCCTAGGGGTCCTGGGAGGAAGGTGGCTGAGGGCTCCTTGGTGCCAGTGATGTGCTCTGGGTGAGTTATGACTCCAAGCCTCTGCCAGGTGTCCTGAGAGCAGGATGTTAATCACCAGAGCTGCTGTGGCAGCAGATGCCTGCAGTACTTGGAGCATAACTGCCCTTGTTTCTTTCTCTATAAATATTCCTTGTGGGATGTCTGGCAGTTGCATCCTCCCTGTGTTGTGACTTCCTGACTCTACAGGGGAGCTGGAGGTTAAAATCCCTCTTGCCTCTTAACTAACTTCTCTGAGCAGGGCTTGTTCTCTGCTTCGTTTATCTCTTTTCAACCAACTTTCAGCTTAATTGCTTAGCTGTTGCTAACTTGCTGCCTATCAGCATGGTGTCTGCTGCAGCCCTGCCTCCAGCCTTGGAGCTCTTCAGCTTTTGATTTTGTCTTCAGCTCTCTAAAAAGCTCCTTCCTGAACAATCAGACTCCTTGCATGTGTTTATATTTGTACTGTCCACTGCAAGGGGTAAAGCTTTACCAAGGAAAGCTTGGATCACTGCCCTCACTGATGTGCCATCTGGCTCTCTAGCTTGAGATATGAGCTCATGCAGGAGAGAAATGAGGCCTTGTCACCCTAGTGAAGGGGAGGAGGGATGGCAAAAGAAGCCCCACATTGCCCTGGAGACCCTGTCCCCTTGATGTGGTTTAGCTGAAAAGCACTGAAGCCCTGGCATGAGTGTCTGGAGCCTGCTGCTGCGTAGTGTAGTAGTTACTACAACTGGAAGTAGGTGCAGAGCAGCTACCAGAGGTTGCAGGTAGGTGCTGGTGGAGGTGCAAGCAGCTCTGAAGTGTTGTAAAGCTCTGCTTGCTTTATCTAGAAGTCCCTAAAGGAAGTAGGGGAAGCCCTTTGCATTTAATATTTCTCTTCAAAATCAGCCCCTGAGGATGTGGATTGAGCACCAATTCATAATATAGTTACTGGAGATGATAGGTCTGGTTCAAGCTTTCAGCTAGGGATAAAAGCAGTGACCTGTGTCACTGCTGGTAAATCAGGTTTTGCTTTTTGTTCTGTTTTGTTTTCTCCCTAGCTATCCTTTTAGACACATCCTAGAGAAGAATACTCAAGGTGGGAAAAGAGCAGCCAGTCCTAGCTTCTCCTGACACCTTGTTTGATCTCCTTACTTGCACAGTGTGGTTTTGTTGGACTGTTTTGTCTGTCCCCTCTAGTGTTCATCTGGGTTGTGAAATAGCTCTGAGCTCAGGGACATCTTGCAGAAGCAGAAGGGATGTCAGAGTTGCTCCTCCTGACAGCATTGTCTGAAATGTCTGCCCGAGGAGCCTGTCCTTGTGGCTGAGCACTGAGTCAAACAACACTTCCTCCAGGAGATGCTCCCTCAGGAGAGCTTCTAGTGTTCTGCTGGTATCTTGCTTTGCTGAGGGAATGCTGTATACTCACCTAGCCCTGTGTTAAGCACTCAACTCTCAGCTTTTCTAACCAAGGAGGCAAATTCTTGCAAGGAGAGTGATCCATTTTGTTAAAGCAGTGGCTTTGTTTTGAAGTGTCAGCTTGCTGCCTGTTAGAGGAGGGTTATTTGTTGTGCTCTGTCTGGGGGGAGAGAGGTACTGTTGCTCAGCAGTTGTGAAATCTAAACATCAATATCTGCAGAGGTGGAGCTGATACTATCCTTAAAGGAAATTTGCCTGAGATGTTGGCATTTCTTCTGTCAAGGGGAAGCAGCAGCCTCCAAGGAATGATTTGGTTTGGGATGAGTGCTGGTTTTGAATGAGGGTGAGGNTGTGTTGAGGGCTCCAGAACTGGCCCCAGTATTGCAGAGGAGGTGTGAGCAGAGCAGAGTGCAGTGGCAAAATCACCTCTCTGGCTCTGCTGGCCACGCTTCTCTTGATGTAGTCCATATCTGAGGCTTACTAACTTCACATTGGTGTGATAGCCCTGTGCCACACAAATGCATTCACCCCAAAACTCTCAAACCTCTTTTTGCTCTGCTCCTGCTGCATTTGTTGCATTTAGTAAGCTTGAGCTTCATGGTCTCCCTTTGCTTGGCTAAATACTCTGCTTCTCCTCAACCTGTCTGAAAGTTGCCAGGCTCTGAATTAAGAAGCAACACAGCAGCTCCTGTTTTTAATTCACTACTCAGCAAGCACCAAAGGCAGATGTAATTCTTAGGGATGAGTTTGTGGAGCATGCAAACAAGCAGGTTCTGATGACAGTTATGAATGAAGCTGGTTTTCAGATGGTCCTCTGGGCAAATATGTGCAGACACTAGGCTTAATGCTCTAACTACTGCATCCAAGACGTGAATCAGCTGTGTTTGAGATGCTCATTGTGCTTCCTGAGCTGTATTGGCTTTTCAGGTGAAAGCTACATGCTGGGAAGCAGATGAAAGCTATTGAACAGTACTAGTTCAGTGATAGATGGACCCTTCAGGTCAAGAAAGAACCTGTTTGGTCACTACAGTCCTCTGAGTGGTTTCAAGCATGCTTGGATGGTCTGAAAGACTCTTTGCATTAGCTGGCCAGCACTTAGAGGTTGAGAGCTCTCTTGGTGCTCCTCTTGGCTGAGACTTAAGCTGATCAAACCAGCCAGATGTCCTATTAATGCTTGATCTTCCTTTTGCTTTCCCAAGATAAGCCAATAAACAACATTATGTAACCAACTTTTAACAGAAGAGCTTTAATAAAATGGACTTTTAGATATGTATGGAAGAATATAGTCCAGGCAGTGGTAAGCCCTAGCTAGTTTCCCTTGTGGTAAGATGAGTTGACCAGCTTGCTTTGAAATACAAAGAGCTGACAAGTGTAGAGGCTGGGAAAGTGATTGCTAGCTCAGAGAAGCTCCCAAACCTTGGTAGCTGTGTTGTTGTGGCTTGCCTTGGAGGGAGGAGTGGGTTGGAAGGACCTTCCCAGGGGTTGAGCAAACTGCTGTGCTGCTCCTTGCTGTTCCTAGGCTGCAAGGGAAGAGTGTAATTCAGGCTGACAAGCTGCTGTTCTTTCCTCTACACTAGCTGGCTTCCAATTATCTGACTGGAAGTGTCAGTAGAAGCAAGAAAAACACTGTTTTGGGGGTAACTAGTATGCTTTGTCTTCCTGCTGGTTTTCCGTATGAGAGAGGAAGGAAAACTACAGCATGTTGTCAGTTGCATTTATTGTGCTGTGTGTGGGCTCCATGTACCTGGCCACTTGTCTAGCCTTTCCCAATTGATGGAGGAGCCTAGGGAGAAATTAGGGAGCCACTCCAGTACAAAAACACAGTAGAGATTTCTCTCTGCCATCTTGTGAATGTAAACAGCATTTAATAGCTCTAATCCTCCTCCTTGGCTGAAGGGAGTACTCCCTTGTTGAAGTTTAGCAATGAATCAGCCACTTGCTCCTGCTTGTTTCTAAGAGGAAACCACTTCACTAGGAGAGGAATAATCTCTAATCAAAGGAGACTATCCTCATTCTGCCTTGGGTTAATTTGCTGAAGCTTCTGAGGAAAGTGATAAGCTCCTAGAAAACCTCTCAGCTAGCTCAAGAGGTGAACTGGAAAAACTTGGGAGAGCTTTTTTCGATGTGCCAGGGCTCTGGTGGTAAGACTTGTGGCAGGGCTGAGTGGTGCAGGTTTCTGGGTAGCTTGTGGATGGTTTGAATTAGGTGTGTGATGAAGCACTTGGTAAATTATATCCCTTGAGCTTGGAAAACATCAGGTGGCAAGTTTGGCTCTATGTCTGAGGTGCTTATTTGGGCTTGCTTTTCCCTTGGGGAGAAGTTAGGCAACTAATTAACTTAGTGGGTCAGAAGAGTGTTGAGGTGTCTGGCACAGAGAGGTAGAGAAAGGAGACATCCTTTTAAGCATCTTGGCCTCATCCTTTTGNAGGGGAGGCCTCCCCAGGGCACAGGAGAGGGGAGAAGAACCTCTCTGGCTCTGCTGGCCACGCTCCTCTGAATGCATCCTAGGATGCCATTGGCCTCTTGGCCACAAGGGCACATTGCTGCCTCATGGGCATCCTCCTAGCCACCAGGACTTTGAGGGTTAATGATGAGCTGAGCTGTAATCCAAGGACTGATTTGTTGCCTCTCATGTCCTGGTTAGTGGTGGTGAACTGACTCCTCTTGCCTGCTCTATGCTGAACCCTGCAGAGCTGTACACAGTTTCAGTTGGCAGGGATGCTCATCTGGCTGTTCAATGTCCTCTTCTGCCTTGCCTTTCTCCTCTCAGGCAGTCCAGTGTGCTCTGTGGCTTCTCTTCCTAAATGTGCTTGGCACAGATCTCTGTAAAGCAGAGCAAGCTCAGCTCATTCCCAGCCTTAGCATGGTTTGTATTGATCCATGGATATCCATCTTGAGTTGCTAATAGGCATCAAGTGGAAGAGTTAATACATTGCTACTGCATTTGAATTCCTCTCTCACTTGGTGCCTTTGGACCAGCTCCAGGATCTTGTGAAGAACAGAAGCAGAGATCATCTTAAAGGATGGGAGAGGAGTCTGACACCATTCAGGCACAATGACTTGTGTCTCTTCCCCAGGAGCTGAGCAGTAAAAGCCCACAGAGCAGGGAAAGGGTTGACTGAGTCCCTCCATGGATTTAGTTGTTGAAGATGCCTTGAGCACTGGAGAGTAACTGCAGCAAGTGGAGTGTAATATTCAGAAGAATTCCTTGTGCTTCATTAGCAGATATTGAGGAGCAGGTAGGAGACTTCACATCTCCCAGCTCCTGATGATGCTTTTTAATGCTTTTCAGCATCTGAGCCCCAGGTCCTCCTTAATTAACACAGTTCATTCCTTGTGCTTGAGACAAATCAAGGCTGCAGATCCAGCTGCTTCAGTGCTCAGTGATCCTGTGGCAGTCTTTGCCAGGGTTGGAGCTGTTGCTTTGCCAATTGGTTGTGGTGCATTCTAATCTGCAGGAGACACCTGTTCCTTAATTACCATCATCCTTCCTCAGCCTCTTTTTGTTTCAGCTCTTTCTGACACATGAGCTATTAACAGGACTTGAAGGGAGGCTGTGTTGAGCAGTGTGTGTGTTGGGAGAGGAGGGTGGAAAAGGTTAGTCAGAAACTGGAGAATTATTCCCAGGAAGAGAGCTGATGTCTACTTTGGCTTGCTCTGGGTCTTTGACCTACATCATTCTAGTCTATTTAGTCTTTTGAGGCTTTCATGCTGTCCTAGGATGAAGTGGCAGTCTGTGGAGGGCAGGAGAGTGGAGATAAGCTCCTGGTTAGAAGAAAGGAACAAGAGAGAGAAGAGTAAAAAGAAATACTTTGTACTCCCTGGTTTGCTTCTGTGTTAAAACTGGAAGTGTATTCACTCTTCAGGCAGGTTTAGCTCTTAGCCTTTTATGCCTGTAGTGTTGTATTCTGTGTGATTTCAGTTTTACCTCCAAATCTGAATGCTGTGCATGCTTTCTGCCTTGGTGTAAATGAGAACTGCTGATTAGCTGATGGCTTCAGATCAGAACACATCCTCACCAAAGGTTCTCTCTTCTGGTCCCCTTCTGGGTTTACTTGTGATGCAAGGCCTTCCCAATTTGCCTTGCAGATATTCTGAAACTGTCTCAAAAAAGGTTTCTTGGGGTTGTGCTGGTCTTAAAATAGCTTGGATTCTCTTCTGTCACTCTCTCTGTTGGGCTTGCCAGAGACCTTGAGGCTCTGCAGCCTGCCCTTTTGAATCCCAGATCTTCCCTTCTGGTGCCACCTTTTTGTCTTCCTGCTTGAAGAAATCATGGAAAAGAGCAACATGTAAATATTAATGTCACGTATTTGTCTGTCAAAATCTCTTTGGGATGCTCAACAAATCTGTCTGGTGTGTGCTGTGACTTTCTAGGAAGGCTGCAGAGGGCCTGTTTGCAAAGGCCTGCAGTGAAAGGACAAGGGGCAATGGTTTTAAATTGGAGAAGAGTAGATTTAAACTGGACATTAGAAAGAAGTTCCTCCCCACGAGGGTGGTGGAACACTGGCCCAGGTTGCCCAGGGAGGTGGTTGAGTTGCCATCCCTGGAGGCATTGCAGGTGAGGCTTGCCAGGGCTCTGGGCAAGCTGCTCTAGTTGGGGATGTCCCTGGCCACTGCAGGGGGGTTGGACTAGATGAGCTCCAGAGCTCCCTTCCAACCCAAACCATTCTAGGATTCTATGATTACTTGCTTACAGCTTTTGGACCTGTTAGTGTCTGGCTAGCTCCTGNAGCTTCGTTCGCCAAGCCTAGCCACCACGACAGCCCCTGCCAGCCCATGGATAACAGGCACTTTTCTGAACCACCCATGTTGTCTCCCTGTCATGAGGAGCTTCTTTGAGTTCGTGTTCAGATCACAGCCAAAGTCTGCTGGTTTCCTGCAGTAAAGTCTTTTCTGCTTGGCACAGGTCGATGTTAATGTGAGCAGACTGAGCATGGCTATTGCTATTCAGACCTAAACTGAGCATGGACCTGGACAAAGAGGCCACAGTTGAATATTTAATGTTCCATAAAGCTGCACTGAGAGCTTTCACTGAAATATGTCACTACCAGAATACTGTAGCAGTGATAGCAAGCAGCTGAGAGCCAAGAGGATCCTGTGCTCTGCTTGTGCCCCAGGCATATTCTGTGATACCAAGCAGCTTGCCTGACCCTCTCTTTCTCAGCCAGCTTAGCTGTGAAATGAAGCCACAAAGAAAGCTTCTTCACACAACACATGTCTGGAGGTGAACTTTGAAGGCAAAGCTTTGCTTTACTGATCAATTCCTCTTCCCAGCAGAATTCCTGGGGTTTAACCTAATGCCTGTTTTTGTTGTCCTTCTAGGCAGCATTCACTCTCCTCCTGGGTCCCTTCACCTTCTTCAACGTGCAGAAGACTAAGTATCTTCAAATCATAACATCCCTGATGAGATGGATAGGTGAGTCTTGGCCACTTCTTTAGCATAGATGAAACCTGAGTCAAACTACTCCTTGGCAAGATCTTGTTTGGAAGCAAATGCTCATTAAAACCACCTCTTTGAGGAGGGTTGTCCAGGAAAAGGATTTTTATTCTAGGGTGAAATTTCTGATCAAAATAAAACCAACACTTCTAAATCAGATGTGAGCTGGTAGATGAAGTTTTCATCTGGTTTGGAGGAGAGGCAGAAGGCTTTGGTGAGAGCTGGGTGAGCCAACAAGGTTTTTTCCCTAATTCAAAACAAGGCTTCACCATTAGCAGGGTTTAAAACAAGTGACTTGCCCTAAGTAGTCCTTTGGCCAGGAAAGGTCAGCAGCCAGGCTCCCTGTCACACCTGAGCACTACCTGTGCTCAGATCCCTAAGGCACTTCAGGCATGAGCAGCAGAGAGCTGAAAAAGCAGCCTGAGGAGCTTCTACAGTTGGAAAAGAGCTGAGAGCTTGTGTAGGTAAAGCCTTAGACACCCAAGAGCTCTGAGAGAGCAGAGATTGCTGAGCACAAACACGAGGCTAGCAGTACTGCACTGTATCTAACCACTGGCACTCCCTCACACGAGGTGACAAGCACTTTTGCAGCCAAGTGTGTAAGCTGTTACTCTTCAGAAGGCTGCCAACAGCTTGGTGACCATCAGCCCCACTCCACCTGGAGACACAGATCCACTCCCTGTGCTCCTCTCAATCCTGACAGGGAAATGCCTTGCCATGCCAGCCTTGTTTCCAGATGAGCTCTTTGTGTTCAGCAGGCCCAGGCAGTGACAGCCCATCTGGCTGGGCCTCTCTAGCAGTATGGCATTTGGGCTTGCAGCAACTCCTTCAAATGTCTCTATTTAGAGGCTTCAGAGGTGGCTGTCCTAGCTAGTCCCTTAGCCTGGGAGGAAAAACTCAGCCAGATGAAAGGCTGATCCCTGCCACATCTCCACCTTCTTTGAACTGGCCTATTTTTAATTGCCAGTTCAGGTCCCAGTGTTTAAGACTCTTATTTTTCAGAGACAGAATGGGTTTTTTCTTCTCTGTGAGGTGTGGAAAGACATGGCTCTAGGCTCTGGGATGAGCAAGAAGCTAGTGACATTTGATTATCACTTAGGATCAGGAGAAAGAAGGAAAGCAACCTTCAAAGGGAAGGCTGACACTGTTACAAACACCAGCAGAAATGACCTTCACACCCAGCTAGCTCTCCCTGCTGCCAAGAACCATCCTCTCAGCCACTGTCATCTGAATCTCCAGCACACCTGAGGCAGTGCAGCTTTCCATCAGCCATTGCCACTCTGAAATCCAGGGGCTCTTCCCCAGGCTGGGGACAAGGCTGTGCACAAAGCCTCTCCTCACCTCCCAGCTCAAGGAGGCTTGATTTTTCCCTGCCCCCAGAATGCTACAAAGCATGGGGCAGCTTCCCACCCACAGTGGGGATAAGCCAGTGTCCGTGTGGGATGTTTTTAGTCAGCACAAGGAACAGGGAGGCTTGCAAATGTAGTGCTCAGCTCTGCTGCTCAGAGTGCTAAGGTGCACAAGCACCTCCAGCACCACATGGCTGAAACCAACTAAAGGAAGATAAAAGAACAGATGATAGCAGGGCAGAGAGGTCACATCTGGCCACTGATATTCAGGCAGGAAGAGCTCAGGAGATCACAAAACACCAGCCAAGACCATGCTTTAGGATCTAAGCTCTCTAAGCATCAACAGAAACCCCAACTCACAGTTAAGTCCCAGCTCTGCTTTTGGAGGAGGGGACAGAGGANGTGGAGTCTCCTTGTCTGGAGCCATTGCAGAGCTGCCTGGACACATTGCTGTGTGAGCTGGTCTAGGTGATCCTGCTCTGGCAGGGGGGTTGCACTAGATGATCTTTCTAGGGCCCTTCCAACCCCTAACATTCTGTGATTCTGTGATCAATCCCAGCAGTATGGCATCCATTGCAGCAAGAGCATTTCTCTCTTTCTCTCCATCCCATGGCTGTTTGATAAATTGTCTGCCCTAATAAATCTCTCCCTCCTTGGGCCCAGAAGGAACACAGTGCTCTGAGGAGGCACTGAGGTGCTGTCAGGGTCATTAACTATCATTATCTGGGGCAGCTGTTCCCCAGCGTGCTGACGCAGGAATCAATCAGGCTAAAGCATGAATCTCCCTTCTTCTTCTCCAAACACTGCCTTTGTCCCTCTCCATCAAGTGATGAGAAAGAGAAACACTTCTGCCTTCTCTGCCAAGGTTTAGAAGTCCTCCCACTGGAAGGAGCTGGCTGAAGGGAAACCAATGGCAGATCAGGCAGGTGTCAGGTTGTGACAAGAGACAGGATCACATCTGACTGATGTCTTTAGCAGGAAAGGGGAATTGGAAATAGGCCAGTGAGCTGAGCAGAGAGTGCTCTTTCTGTAAGAAAAAAACCCAAACCAAACTACCCCAAAATTTCCTTCATGAGCTAACCTCTTCCTCTGAAGAGCATGAGGGCTTTCAAACCCATCATGTGCTCAGACAGCAAAGGGAAAGACCAGACATTCCAGATTTTCATACCATCTGAGGTCAGAATTTGTTAACTCAAGCTGTTGAGCATCTGAGACTTGAGGGCTTAAAATCCAACCTCATTTTCCTTGGTGACAACTGCTTAACCCCATCTTAGATGTTCTCTAGAACAGAGGATCTCTTTTCCTCTGCCAGCCACTTCCAAACAGGCTCACAGGTCTTTAAATTGACAGAAAACAGATGATATCCAGCTGAAGTCAGGTCAAGTGTATGTGTGTGGTGGGAAACAGTCTGAGAAGCAGCTTTTCTTCCTATTCCAGGTCAGTGATAGGTATAAACAGAGCTCATTCTGTGCTTGAATGGAGACACTCAAGCTGCAGAAATGCTGCTGGAGCTCTAACACCCTCTCTTTTAGCCATGGATATCAACCTAGTCTAGGTTACACAAGAGATGACAAATCTCACCATAAGAATTCTCTGAGAAGCTCCCTAACTCATACTCCCTTCTCAGCCTTTAAGGCACACACAAGCCAGCCAAGAGGCAGCAGCATCTCTGGATGACAAAGGCACTGCAAATAATAAAGCAATGAAGTAGTGATGTCTTCTTTCCTTTAAGGGAATGATCTTGTCTTCCCAGAAGTTCTTGGCAATCAGCTGTTGGAAAGAACTCACAAGAGCAAGGCTTCCCAAGGACAACACACAATGGTTTGGGGCTTTCCAATGCAGCACATCCTATGCTAATGCAAGGGCCAGGAAAAAGAAATGCAAATGGATGATAAAAACTTGTGTGAAGTGTCTGACAGAAGTGCCCTTTGTTCTCAGATCAAAACTTCTGTCCATGAGACCTGTTCTTAGCCCAAGTCCTTTGGCCCTTCCAGCTCCTCTTTCCAGCTCTTTTACAAGGGCTTTCCCAGGTCTTTTACTCCTTCAGAAGGCTAAACCCACTAAAACCATCACTAAATTAGAGTTATCAGTATTTTCACAGAATCACAGAATGT
>VWZO01022494.1:1937-26397 GCA_013396975.1 Bucco capensis | reverse complement strand
TCTTCCAGCTGTAACTGTTCTATGATTCGATACAATTCAAGAAGGTTGGTGGTAATTACCCTTAGTTTCCTTTCTATTAGCTTTTTTGAACACTTATGCATTATTTTGATTGAGAGTACAGTGTCCTTAGGACATAGACTGGATTTCTCTGTATCTCTGTGGTCATATTGGTTACCACACACATTTTTTTAAATGCATCAACAGTAGTTAATTTTACTTAAGTAAAATATTCATAAATTAGGTAGGAACATTCCAGACAAGGATAGCACTATTTCTGTTTCTTGCTTGTTCTGGTAGATGTATTAAAATCATATGTTATGACTAAACTCAGGGGCCAGGGGAACATTTAACTCCATGTATTGAAAACCTATTTTTCATGCAGGCAGTGTAACCCCTGGCTAGAAATTATAATTTAGGAAGTTCAAGTAGGACCATGTATATAATTCCTTCTGCCAAGAGCACTCTGGTAAATCTTTGTTCTTTTGACCCGAAAATCTTGACTAAGTCCTGGGAAGTCTACAGTATGTTATTAGATTGGAAATGTACTTAAACTCTCATGTGCTTTCACATCAGTATTGTATGTCTTGCTTGAGCATTCTTATAAATATCTTTAAGTATACTACACCATCTAGTATCAAATTTGCAATTCAAGGTCATGAGGTAAGATCATAATAAAGTGGGTTTTAACAGTTTTGGCAGTTTATTTCTCTAGAAATTTCTCATAATTTGACTTAAGTTAGCACATTTTGAATTTATACTGGCTTGACAGTTATGCAATTTTTTTTCACCACTCTTTTCAGGTCATTTGAAGTCGAGTTGAACATGAATCAGTGGTTACCTCAGGAGTCAAAAAGGGCAATCATGTCCTGGGGTACATCAAGCACTGGATTACTTGCCAGTCAAGGGAGGGCATGCTTCCACTCTACTAAGCTGTTGGTGCAGTCTCACCTTAAGTATTGTGTGCAGTTTGGGGAATGGGAGTTAATTGGACCACAGGAGGTTTGGTATTAACATGAGGAAAAACATTTTTACAGTAAGGGTAGCANCGATCTGCTGGCCACGCTCTTCTTAATACATCCCAGGATGCCATTGGCCCTCTTGGCCACAAGGGCACATTGCTGACTCATGGGCATCCTCCTATCCACCAGGACTCCTAGATCTTTTCCCCCAGAGCTGTGTACATCATAAAATTCCAACAGTAAGAAGCTGGACCCTTCCACAGATTGCATGAACCATGACAAAAAATGGTAGCCATGGATGGATTTTTACAGGATCCCCTGATAAATCTACATTTAAAAATTTATCTTCTTTTTTGTAAGAATGATTCTTGTTGACTTATGCAGAAAACAGACAATTTGTAAGACAGGCAATACCACAAATTTTGTTGCCTTTGACCTTTTAATTTAGTCTTATGGTGTATGATCTGGACTACAAGCAGATGAAATATTGTAGATGAGTAAGTCTTTGAAAATACTATGTAGAGCACTGGAAAGTATGACCAAATTTCATCCTCATATTCTCTGGCAAAAACAAAACCAAACCAAAAACCCCGAGAACACAGTAACAAAACAAACCCCCAAACAAAACAGTAATATTACATTTTGAAACAGAGGAAGTATTTCTTTTTAGTTAAAGTTTTCAAACCAAGAATTAATGATACTTCCATATAGTTTAGTTTTGCCAGCATGTATTTCATTATTATCATGTATTGAACTACAGGTATTTGAAGAATGAAGGTGAGGCTGTAATATTTTGTTTGGTTTTTTTCTGTGTAAAAATACCAAAGAATTATATGAAATGTGAAAAATGTCAACTTCAAACACCATTGTGATACAATGCTAGAGAGTTACCTCTTGCAAGCCAGAGAATGGCCCTCCATGAAGTGAAAACTGAATTATGCTCATATCCTATAGAACCAAAAGACTAAGTAGAGTGTAGAAACTGTATTCTGAGGATGTTTTTGGAAAGAAAGCAATCCGGGCTGAAATGCTGAGAGAAAAATATTACCTTATTGATTTCTTCTTTTTTTGAGAAACAAGATTAATTTTCTTTGTTCACCCCAAGTAACTGACTCTCCCATCACTTTTTTCTCTCAACAAAAATGTCTTGTTGTACTTGACATTTTTGATAGCTATTCAAGTCAAATAGTACTTTCAAGGCACATCTGGACACTGCATGTGATCTGAGTTATCTTGTCAAGATCAAATATTTTGAGAGCAATGAGCTCAAAGGTCATGTAACACGAATGCTAATTTACCTTTACAAAGGATGCAGTAACTTTTTCCATCTTAGGGTGATGGAAAAGATAGTGAGGAAGAACAGCGCAATACTTCCTTATTTTGCACAGAAGTTTCTTCTTCACTGTACCAGTACAGTTCCTTCTCATAAGATGCCTCTAAAAATCCATAATAACCCAACTAAAACCAGTTAGCAGGCCTGTAGATACACTATATTGTTAAATTGAAAAAAATCATTTTTAAGGTGATAATAAAGGTGGTTCCTTTTAAATCTTGTCTTTGGTACACCTATTGATATTTATGCTACTGTCATGATACACATCTCATCATATGTGTAAACTTCTATAGTATATCTCCTTCCACACAAGCTGTCTTCTAATTTAATTAAACATATTACCTTTGAATACACTACTCTTCTTCCTCTTAGGTTCTCTGTGAAATGGAGTAGGATCACTGACAAAAGAGAATTTGAAGACATGATGGAGTGTCAAGAAGCTCTATTCTGTTTTGCCGTGATAACACTATTGTTGTAACTTCAAACTTCTAGAAACTATAAAGGAATAAATAAACCAAACACTTTTGAAACGATTTTTTTAATATCATGAAAAATAGAAATGAAAATAAGAATTACTAATATTATTCTACCTCTGTGTCATGTAACTTGAAACAAGTAATAGTTTTGCCCTGTCATAACGTTCTGTGAAATCCAGTCACTAAATTATGCATGAAAAAAAAAAATCATTTTGTTACTGTGGGATCAGTTTCTTTTTACAGTGAGCCCTCTAAATTTTTTCCAAGCAACTGAGCCAGATGCTGAAACAATGACAAAGGAGGTTACTCTCTGCAGGCAGTAAGTTGAGCGGAAAGAAGACCACTTACCAAGATAAGAAAAGCAAGAGTTAGTGGCACTAACCATGCTTTCTAGCATGGATTAACTCTCTAAAAAGCAACTGTTGGCTAAACCAAGAAAAGAAACAGACTGATTATTACAAAATACAAAGAAAAGCCTGTTGTTCTGATGTTGTATTTCAGAAAAGAGAAGCAAAGGAAGTAAAACACTTCTAATACCAACAAGCTTTGAATAACTAGATAACCTCTATATTCTTGCTTCTAGTATCAGATTATTCTTCTGGATAGACTTAGAAAAAGTCTATTTTCAAAATGTGATGTGGAAAATTTCTAAATGAACCTGGCTGGAAGTAGGTTCTCTTCAGAATTCTCTTTCACACTAGATGTACTTCTAGAAAGAAATGGAAGTTACTGTGCCCACAGAATATTCAGTTTCACTCAATTTGTAACCCAATAGCTAGTAGCAAGACTATCTTACCTATGCATGTTGTCTTCTGTCTTCAAAATTGTTGGTTTTACTAGTATATGTTATTATAATATTTAACATTATATTATATACTTTGAGACTTTGACCCTGGGCTTCGTAGGTAAGCTACAACAGGAGTTCATATACAGGGTTGGAGATATAAAAGTAACTGTGTTTGTACAATAAACATCTTTTGGTTGCACCCAGCCTGATGTCTATGCATTCATACGCCACAAAATGGCTGCCCAAACTGGGACACATAATTAGGACGATTATGGAGCCCAATCTGGTGGCATAGCCTGACTGAACCAAGGAACGGTGGAAATTTTGATATTGTGCAACCATCACCTGGAATGAAAGTGAGCAGTCAGGAGCTATGGGAGGTAAGTTATCCCATGATCAGCAGCACAGCCTGGACATGCTGCGGCACTTGCTAACAGCACAACAATGTACTGTGTCAGGTCCCAACTTAGCCACTTTGCTAGACTGGATCTGCGCTAAGTTGCCAGTCTTTCTCCCTGAAGGCACATTTCAAATACCTGCCTGGCAACATGTCAGCAAGCAATTGTACAAAGTGGCTTCAAGCGGAGACTCAGTTTTGGGAGGGCATTTGTTGACTTGGTGGACGATTTTTGCCACTCTGTGGCAGGTTCAGGATAATGTCAAGGAAGCTGTGAGAGGCAGCAGTGATGAGACTCCGTCTGTGCCATCTGTATCAAAAGTAGTCCCTTCAGTGTCTCTGTTGCTGTCACAGTCCTTAACTAACTGCTGTAAACTTTGCCATACCGGATAGTAACTCAGCATCGAGAAGTATGGATGGTAACTCTGATGGGTTGGAGGTCCCTTTTGATCCTGGTCCTGTTGACCTAGGAAAGGAGCTTGATCTATACCCACTTCTTCATGATGAGCCTTCTGCCGTGCAGTGCTAGCGAGTCATTTGTCAAAATTTTGCCAGGTCCCAAAGAGCTATATACCTCATTAACTGATCGGCTGCAAAGCTTTTTACAGCAGCAGGTGGAGCATGATGGAGCCTGGGAGCTGTTGTTTAAAAAGTTAGCATATGATAATGGTAATGAGGATTGTAAGCGGGTGTTGCAACCTTTTTACAGATGTAACCCTACTTTGGCTGATATGGTAAGAGTGTGGCAAAACACAGAGACCACAGGGCATCATGCTGCAGCACTCACGTCTGCTCTGGCAGCACAGATAAGACCAGGCTCAAATACTAGCCAGAATGCATGTTCTCATTATGGGGTAATGGGCCAACTTAAGAAAGAGTGCCCTAAAGGAGAGATTGCTAAAGCAAAACCAACTTGGGACTGCCTGCTGTGTGGGCAAGGAAAACACCGGGCTAATGAATACAAGGCTCCAATCGATCAATAGGCAAGACCCTGAAGTTATCTATCTACCAGCCACTAAAGAAAATCTAGACTGGCTTTTGGCACACAGCATTGAGATGCAGTGTGCAGCGGTGGACTTCACTAGCCAACAATCTATCCATTATCCAAAACACAGATTGTGGACTGACATCCAACACTTACCCTTATGCAGCCTAAGGCAACATGTTGAAACCCCTGTAGACAGGGTCACTGAATTTACTGATGGTTCAGGCAAGACAAGAAAGGCAGTGATTGCATGGAAGCATTATAAAAACTCTGAACAGCCATTGGAGGTTCATGTATATGAACAAAGGTCCACACAAGTTATCTAGCTTGTTGCAGTGAATATGGGCTTCCGACATTTCACACATGAACCACTAAATGTCGTAACTGATTCCATGTACATTGCTGGGATCGTGCAGCACCTTCATCATACATACTTAAAGGAAGACACAAATCCTCATCTCATGACAGAGCTTAGAACTCTGTGGACAATGATAAATCTGTGTAGTCATGATTATTACATTATGCATGTTAGATCTCATACGAGTCTTTCAGGACCCATATTTGATGGAAACTGTGTTGTGGACTTGCTCACCATGAGTGTAGCGGTCTCCAATCTCTTTCAGCAAGCACATATTTCTCATAATTTTTACCATCAAAATGCACGCACCTTGAAATGCCAGTTCCAACTCACGCCTAACCAAGCTCGTGACATTATTGCCTCTTGCCCTGATTGTCAACAGGTAGCTCCTTTACCGGCAAAGGAAGGAATCAATCCAAGAGTACTGTGTTCTAATGACCTAGTTCAACCTGATCTAGTTGGGGATGTCCCTGCCCACTGCAGGGGGGTTGCATTAGATGGCCACCAGAGATCCCTTCCAACCCAAAAGATTCTATGATTCTATAATGAACTTTGGCAAATAGATGTCACGCATTTCTAGAGTTTGGATGACTTAAGTATGTGCATATAGCCGTAGACACTTACTCCAGCTATATTATAACTACTGCTCATACAGGAGAAAGAAGCTGTTGCATAGGTAAGCACTGGCTAATGTGTTTTGCAACTCTTGGGGTGCCACAGAAAACCAAAACTGAAAATGGACTTACCTATATGGCAAAACAGACTGCTGAGTTTCTCCAACAGTGAGGATGCATCATATCACTGGCATTCCACTCTCTCCCATGGGTCAAGCTATCATTGAACTCGCACACCACTCTCTTAAATACATGCTAGATAAACAAAGAAGGCGGAGCAAGGTTCACAGCTTCTCTCTGCAGGATAGACTATGGAAAGATACATTAGTATTGAACATTTTAAATCAAAATGAGATTGATCAGACCCGATATGATCACCAGTTTTCTCAGCAGCAGTCGGAAAAACCACTTGTGATGGTTCTCAATATGATATTGGGGAAATGGGAGGGCCAAATGCCATTAATAACATGGGGTTGCTGCTAAGTTTGTGTCACCACAGGTGGAAATCCCCAATAGATCCACGCACAATGTGTTTGACCCTTCATATCATCATTTATTCAGTTATCTGGGGTTCAGGAGGTAGCTCCTTCAAACCATTATATCTAGTGTATAATAATTTAGGGTGTTGGCTTGCCAAAGAAAGTAATGCCACCCATAGTGCGCTTTTTGGATTGTTAACTGGTGTAGATTCTATATGTCACACAACTCTGCAGAATCGTGCTGCAATTGACCTTTTATTGCTAGCACAAGGTCATGGGTGTGAGGATTTTGAAGGCTTGTGTTGCATGAATCTGAGTGATCATTCGGAGTCAATTCACAAAAGCATACATGTGTTAGAATCATAGAATCATAGAACAGTTACAGCTGGAAGAGACCTTGAAGATGATCGACTCCAGCCTTTTTCCTAGCCCTATCACCCCACTAAATGATGCTCCCCAACACAACATCCAGCCGTCTCTTAAACACCTCCAGGGACGGTGCCTCACCCCCCTCCCTGGGCAGCCTGTTCCAATGGCTCACAACCCTTTCAGTAAAGAAATTCCTCCTAATAGCGAACCTGAACCTCCCCTGGCGTAGTTTCAATCCATTTAAAGGACTTAAACTGAGATCTACAGCTAAATCAAGGCTGGGATGCGCTCGGGTNTGTGAACAAAGGGCAAGATGTGGGGAAACAGGTCTGAAATTGCTTAGTCTTTGTTGACAGGAAGTGAAGAAGTTCAGGCAGGCAGAAAGGAGGGAGTAAAAATAAAATCAACATAAAACCAAAACATGCTTACCCTCTTAGAAGACATACCCATATATGGCTAGGTATTTGCTCAGAGACTTTGACCCTGGGCTTGGTGGGAAAGTTACTACAGAAGTTCATATCCAGGTTTGGAGATATAAAAGTAACTGCGTTTGTACAATAAACGTCTTTTGGTCTTTTGGTTGCACCCAACATGAAGTCCGTGCATTCATATGCCACATACAATANTGTAGAAATGTCTGACATCATGGGAACAATTGTTGAGTGTGAAGAAGTGGCTTAGAAGAAGAACATAACAAAGGACCTTATCCACAGCTGCAAGATGTTTAGATTAGAGAACTAAAGGATGTTTGGGGATCACGGGTTAATTGTTTAGGACTGCTTATTAGATAGGTAAAAATACTTGTGCCCAATTAAGCTGAGCTTGCAAATTGTAACGGGATTACGTGACTAGTTTCTGTACCCCTTATACTGCCCTCTGCAGGTGCTGAGATAACGCTGTTGTAAACTACCTAGTGAGAAATACCATGGGAACCTTGGGCCCTTGGATGGAGGAGGGTATATAAGGAGTTGTATGTGAGAATAAAGTTGGCTCTTTTAGCACCTCATATTGTTGATGTTCAAGGGGTCCATTATTAATTGGCTGTGTCGTCACAGTCACCCATGTTTTTTCTCCTGTGTTCAGCGTGCAATGTTTGCCCTTTCAGAATTTGTGAACAAAGGGCAAGATGTGGGGAAACAGGTCTGAAATTGCTTAGTCTTTGTTGACAGGAAGTGAAGAAGTTCAGGCAGGCAGAAAGGAGGGAGTAAAAATAAAATCAACATAAAACCAAAACATGCTTACCCTCTTAGAAGACATACCCATATATGGCTAGGTATTTGCTCAGAGACTTTGACCCTGGGCTTGGTGGGAAAGTTACTACAGAAGTTCATATCCAGGTTTGGAGATATAAAAGTAACTGCGTTTGTACAATAAACGTCTTTTGGTCTTTTGGTTGCACCCAACATGAAGTCCGTGCATTCATATGCCACATACAATATATGTAATATAATATTCCATAATATATTAGATTACATAGATACAATTTATTGTAAACTTCTGGAACTAGTAAAACAAGGATGCAGATGTACAACTTAAGGAAAAGCAAACTTGTCCATCATTTCCAACTGGTTATGCTGTACAGAAGAAATTTGTACTAAGACCCCAGAGATAGTCAAATACAGAAGCAATCTCTGAAAATAGAAGTTAAACAACTAATGTGGAACCATGTATTTACATCAAAGACAAAACACCCAAAACTCCTGTGACTGTTTATAGTCTGAAGCAAAGGACAAGAATTTTTCTAGGTTTGAAAAAATCTTAGTCAAAACAAAGTTTGTATTTCAAATTCTAGCATGATAAATAAAACCCACAGTTTTATTTTAAACACAACAGCTGTCAAACATCTTTGCTGCTTGAGAAATATCAGGGGGAAATTGTTTTAAAAAGGCTTCCTAAAAAACATACTGTTTCAATAAAATTGTTGATATAATTACTAGGTAAGTATGTCAAGAAATAAGGCAATTTCTCTAAATTAGCTACTTGTTTTAGCCATAAACAAGTTACTGACTGACACTGCTAAATGAATCTATGCTGACATATATCATAGAGGAATGAAAATATCTTCAAATCTGAAATCTCCCAAATGCATTTCTAAGCATCCAAGATTGTCCAACATAAGTAGACTATACTTTAGGATTGTATCTCATGTATTTCCATGTTTTCACAATTCAGTGCAGCAGTAGAAAAGATAAAGAAAACATCATATATTACAGAGTTTTGGAAAAAAACTTGTCTTATATTTATTTTCTGACAGATCCTGCTATTCACTTATGTTTATCTAATTGGCATTACTGACACAAAGCCTTATCACAGCTCACCTTGATTTTAATCCCCCATTAGCCTTAGAAGTGTAGTGAGGGAAAGTATTTAGCCTGCTAGCAGAGATAGAGTTTCACTAAATGCAGAGACAGTTCACTGGCTGTGGCTCTTCACACTTTCACATCTCCTTTCTGTATATTTCCATTTCTTTGCTCCCTACATATGTTGGGCCTACAGCAGAAAATATTGAGGGGAATTAAATATTAAGGGGAAGATAACTCTGATTTTCAAATATAAAGTTCTTGCAACAACCACATCATTTGATAGAATTTTTTCAGCTACCCTTTTCTTAACCAAAATTAGCCACTTTTTTTTTCACTGCTCTCTGAGTCTTTAAAATCTGCCAAATTTATCAAAAATAGAAAAGTTCAAAACACTGAAGGCTACCTGTGCTTAGCAGCAATGTATCAGAACTTAGCAGTGAAATTCCCTACTGAACACTGCCTTATATTTTCCACAGAGATGACAAATCATACAGACAAAGTTTTCTGTATGTTCTGATATGTTCAAAAGGATAGGACAGTTAGCTTAGCTGTCTCAATTTTCTGACTTACTTCCTATTCTCTAATGCCTCTGAGCTCTTAGTACTCACTCAATTAATTCAGCAAATAACTCTTTACTATCATAATTATGTATTTCATATATATAATAAAATTGAACTTATAACTGCATTAGCTAGATTGGTCTTGAGTTATTTGACAAATATAAAAATGGTTAAAATAATCAGATTAACCATTTAAATGAATAAGGAAGGCACATTTTGCACAAGGAAAACATTGTAGTCAATGGATCTGTTAATACATTAAACCCTCCATCATGATTTACAGATTAATGCTTCTGTGAGAGCACATCAGAAATAATAGAATGTAATGAGGAGGTTAGAATCAACAAAATGACTTTGCATTAATAAGTTTTTTGCCAGAACCATAAACTAATATGAGATTTACATAAGTAGACGTCTCCATTCCAACAGAGAACAATGATTTAATATAGCTGTTGAGGGCAAAAAAGGCAACATACTGCTAGTGCCAGAAGCAAAGTGTAAACACAGTAGCCTCAAAGCCATATTTGCACTTACTGATTTCAAACTGTTTAGCACCATCAGAGAATTAAACTATAGAACCAAAAGCAGTTAAATCAGTACAGAGAGATTGTGGAGGCACAGGAAAAGTCTTCTGGCTAAACAGCAACACTAAATCATGTCAAATGTCTGTGACCAAGAACGCAGAAATCAATGTCAGAAGTCAGTTGCAATTTAGTCAGGGGTAAGGGACCAAAACAAGCACAGAAAGATTACAGATAATAAGAACACTCCCCAAATATATACTGAAAAAAACCTGAAGATCCCAAATACCTCGCAGAATCTGCCCTGGAGTGCTCTCTTTGCCTGAACGCATAGGAAAAGAGAGGTTCTGAGCTGACCCATTGCTCTGGGAATCCAGAGCAAGCCACATGCTTAAAGGTGCACCCAAAATCATTTAATGAAATGCATAAAATGTCAACATCTTTTGCTTTTTCAAGGAAGCACTGCTGGAGGAATACGGCTAGTATCAACTCTTTACCATATGCTGGAAGCAGAGTGCCTCAGCAAACAGTGAAGTCACGTATGGCATTTAGTTTCTTGTTTAGTCTTCTCAGATCATCAGGTTAAGCCCAGTCCTCAAAGCATTTCAAAGGAATATGTAGTATTTCTGGAAGTTTGTTGATATTAAAGTGGTCCTAAGATCTACAGACATGACATTTTGATTTCTAGGTGAAAAACAACAGTAGAAGATATTGATCAAAGGTTCCAAGTAACAACATCAGTAAGGAACTGAATGTTTCATTACACCAGAAAGAAAGATTTTCTACATGAACATGTGGGAGAAAAATCATTATTTTATTGTGTTAGACGGAAATACTGAATTTATTTTCTCATTTGTTAGCAGTCTGCTGGTAACCTTCAGATTGTTTTTTTATCTTGTGATTATTTCAGCTAGCACAATTATGGTTAGGTCCCAGTGTGCAAGTCAACACTCTACCCTTTTGACAAGCTATCTACAACTAAAGGAAATCACAATTTCCTTTGATTCTTGTACTCTTGTCATTTCTTTTGGACATTTGAAGTACTAGTCTTAAAATGCAAAGCTCTTCTTTCAAAATCATAAATGTATCACATTTTTTGTAATAAGCCCAACTTTCCACAAAAAGAACTGGAATAGTGTATTAGTGTCCTTGCTAACATTTTTAATTCTAATGTGAAAAAAAATCAAGGTTAACAGTGTGATTAGAATCTTAATCAGTTTTATCAGGCATCACTGTGAAACATTAATAAATGCTTTTGTTCTAAATACATTGTTACTTACCTTATTGTAATAAATATCAAGTGAAATTAAGACTGTTATCTTGCACCAAAACATACTAACACATGGTATGCGCACTGAGGGACTTACATGTGAAACAAGAAAATGTGTAGGAAAAGAACAACGAAGACTGAGTAAACGGCTAGTCAGGGTGAGAACAAGAAATAAAACCTTATCTACCTGCTCAAAGTAATGACTACTAGTCAGTATTGCCTGTGTATTCTTTGATTTTGGGAAAATTATTTATTACTTCTGCAGTGCACTACAGATTGAGAGACACAGAGCAAAATGAAGTACTGTCATATATGTATAAACTTGTACTTTTTCACTATCATGGTTTTTTTCCTCTACAGCTTCCCTGTTGTAAGCAGAAGAGCAAATACACCATTCTCACATCCAGTGAGAAAAAAGAAACAAGCCCCACAGTCAACAGCAGCCAGAAAATTAGTTCGTAATTTTTAACCTACTGAATAGAATAATAAAACACTGTACCAGATCTTTAGCCTTCACATACATGATATATATTACACATGATGCTTTATACTTCATGGTATGTTCCCAGTAGGGCAAGTACAAAAATGGATTCGTGATTGGTATCATAAATACCTTATCAATTGTGATCATATGTGTACAGCATACAAACTTTCTTTGTGCTGTTACCAAGGGTAAAATAAATTGTTGATAAAATAGGTAATTGCTCAATAAAGGTCTGATCACAGCCAAAAGGTAATTGACCTGCAGGTTTACCTTCTTTATTCCTAAAAGAATAATTGTCCAGAAGTGAAAAAAGGGGTGTAAGCCATTCCTTTCTTGATAGATAATGCAACTCAGAAATAGCCCATTAACACTTTAAAATCAATGTTTTGATATAGTTTTATGATAAAGCTTTCTTTTAATATCAACACAAATTAAGGTCAAGATTAGCAGACATTTACAGATAGTGAGTCAGTGCTGTGAATACTGGAGTATAATTAATGAGATACACAACATTGCCTGAGCATCAGGCTGACTTTACTTACATATATTACTCCCATTTTCACTTTTTCCTCAATAGCTCATATTAATATATATGACATTAAAACTAACAAAATATTGAATTTTAATGATGCACTTAATTGGATGGGATGCCATATTGCAACTGCCATTTTCTATTATATAATGACAAAACAGTTACAAAATTAAAACTTCCCAGAAAACATATATTTTCTTTTTTTTTTTTTGTATTTCAATGACCTTTTTTATTTACAATTCAAAAAGTAGCATGTGAAAGCAAAATTCCTTGAAAAATTATCCACACTTAAAATCCTAAGTAACAGTTGCAAAGAAGATATAGAATAAGTTTTGCTGAAGAAGAGAGGAAAGAGTGAGTTTCTACAATTTCTACTAAATTTCATACATTAAACGTAAATTGGGTTAAAGTCACTCTATTGAATATATTATGAGGATATGGAAATTTAATCAGAGATAAGCTATGAAATATAGAATAGTAACTAAAAAAAAGAACTATCTATTTGGAAATCAGAGGTATTTTTTAGACCTGAGTTTGCAAATCCCTTGGTTAGAGCAAACATTGTATTTTGTGGTCTGAAATGAAGGAAAATCTTTTAAACTGGGAGGAAATGAGAAGCTTTTTAATGAAAGAAATCAATTGGATCACTTCACTTTCCTCATGAGCAGCACAAAATATCATCCCCACTGTAACTATGCCATCATAATGACAGCTCCAGGAATCTGAAAAAGTGGGCTAATGGCATGAGCTAGGAATATCAGAATGTTGTCAGAGTATGCAGGGATACACAAAGGAAAGCTAAGGCCTTCTTCAAATTAAATCTGGCAGGGGGTGTCAAGGAGAATAAGAAATACTTTTTCAAGGACTTCCTTAGGAAATGAAAGACTAGGGAAAATGTGGCCCTACAGCATGCTGAATGAGGTGGGTACCCAGGTGATGAAGCATACAGAGAAGGCAGTTACAGAACGTCTTCTTTGCTTCAGTCTTTGCTGCTAAGACTGATCCTCAGGCATTCCAGCCCCTGGTGGTAAGAGACAAAGCCTGGAGAAAGAAAGACTCTCCTTTGGTCAGTTAGGTTATAGACCATTTAGGCAAATGGGACACACACAGATCCATGGACCCCAATGGAATGCACTTAAAAGTTCTGAGGGAGCTGGCAGATGTTGTTGCTAAGTTGCTCTTCACCATCTTTTGCAGGCCTTGGAGAATAGGAGAACTGCTTGAGAACTGGAGAAAAGGCAGTCCAGTCTTCAAAAAGAGCAAAAATGAAAGATCCAGGAAATTATGGGCCAATTAGCCTCACCTCCATCCTGGGAAATGTCACAGAACAGCTTTTTCTGGAGGTCGTGTTTAAGCACGTGGAGGAAAAGATTATCAGGAGAAGTCATCATGGCTTCACCAAGGGGAAATTATGCTCGACCTATCTTATAGAATTCTACAATGGCACAACTCACTGGGTAGAGGACGGGAGAGCAGCGGATGTTGTCTGCCTAAACTTTAGCAAGGTTTTGACACTGTCTCCCATAACATTCTAATAGGCAAAGTTTAGGAAGCGTGGATTGGATGAGTGGACAGTGAGGTGGATTGAGAACTGCCTGAATAACATTGCTCATAGAATTATGAGTAGGCTGGTACAGCCTAGTTGGATGCCTGTAGCTACTGATGTTCCTCAGAGATCAGTACTGCCTCCAGCCTTGTTCATTGTCTTCACCAAGGACCTGCATGAAGGGATGGAATGTGTCATCAGCTGGAGACTTGAGCAGAGAGGAACCTAATGAACTTCAAGGGCAAGTGTAGAGTTCTGTAACTAAGGATTATTACCACCATGCACTGGTACAGGTCAGGGGTTAATCTGCTGGAAAGAGGCTTCAGAGAGAAGGACCTGGAGGCCCTGATGGTATCAAGTTAACTACAAGCCAGCAGTGTGCTTTTGAGACCAAGAAAGCCAGTGGTATCTTGAAGTACATTGAAGAATGTAGCCAGCACATCAAGGAAGGATCTCCTCCACCTCTACTCTGCCCTAGTGAGGCCACATCTGGAGTAGACTGTCCAGTTCTGGGGTCCTCAGTTCAAGAAAACGAGCTAGTACCGCAGAGTGTCGAGTGGAGAATAGGAAGATTGGGGCACTGGAGCATCTGCCTCATGAGGAAAGACTGAGAGACCTGGGGCTGTTTAGCCAGAGAAAAGAAGGCTAAGAGGAGATCTTATAAATATCTAAAAGGTGGGGCTTGAGAGGATGGGACCAAGAGGACTTTTCACTGTGGCAAAGCACTGGAACAGGCTGCCCAGAGAGACTGTGGAGTCTCCTTTTCTGGAGACGTTCAAAATCTGTCTGGACAAAATCATGTGCAGCCTGCTGTAGATTTAGCACAGGAGCTGGACTGGATGATCTCTAGAGATGTCTTCCAAACCCTACCATTCTGTGATTATTTGTTGAAAGTATGTATGCATTATAATTTTTGCTATTAAGTAATTCTGTGCTGTATCTCAAGTTATTTATTATAACTCAGAAGTCTGTAAATAAGAATAAAAGTCCCTTCCCAGTGACATGTTTCCTCCATTTACTGAGCAATGAACTCCTGTCCACTCTTTTATTTTGCATGCCATCATTAAATATAAGCAGCGTACTTGGCCATATTTCTAAACAAATGGTTTCAATTGGTGTTTCAAATTAATGTAACCATGGGGTTTCCGTCTCCACTGGTGTACCATCTAAGAAAAACTCCCTCTAAGACTTTTTTTTATAATAGCGGTAGGAAGGAACTAGGTGCCGGAACAAACTCAGAACTAAATCTACATATTTTGTCTGTTATGTGACTGCAGTTAACACTGTAGGAGAAAATGAGGAAACTTTACACTGGGTACAAGTGTTACTTGAAACATGAAAAACATTTTTCAAGACTGACACAACAGGAAATTCAAACTTTACCTAACTCTATGTCATTTCATAATAAAACCATATCTTTTCTAGAAGCAATCATTGTAATGTTTACAGCAAAACAGCACCAAATGTGCAGATGCTGACGCTGGAAAACACCCAAAGCTGAATGATACCAATGAGCCCTACAGGCCATTCCAGTTACACTTCAAGAAATCCTATATTGATTGATGCTATTAGTCTTGCTTCCAGCTGTTAGCAGGAATATGTTTACTTGGAAAATTTCACTAAGTAATATTATTAATGATTTTGCCATGTTTTTAATAACTCAAAACAAAAAATAATTTAAAGTGTGCAGAAAGATTTCTGTGATCTTTTAAATGTTTAAGAAATCTTGTAAAGATCTAAAAAATGCAAATCTCAGAAATATAACATTTGCAATTCCTCATGCCATCACCTGAGGTCATTTACCAAGCTCACCTTGTATTGTGAGTATATGTTTGTCTTTCATAGGCCAAAAGGATTTTTGAAAAAATAAGTTTAAGATTAGAACACACATCCAGTTCATTTCTTTTTTCACTAGTCCAGCAGAACAATTAAGCTGAGCACTAAAAGTTAAACTTTTGGGATATGAGACATCTTCCTTTCACTGCTGAATCACACCTTCCATTTGAATTATGCAGGATTATCAACTCTAAAGGCAAATGAGCTCAGATTTGAATTCCTTCCTGATTTTGCTGTCTTTCCTTCACAGTAATTTTCCAGCTTTTCTCTGGTTGTCTGGTATCCATCTCACTAGGACTCCAGTATTGAACGACATTGCTATGACAAAATTCTCCACTTTGACCCAGGCCCCATTTTGACCCAAGAATAGAAATATGAAGTAATCACTGAGTAACACAGGTTACATTCAAAGCATCTCTCCATTAGTTAGTGTGACAGGATAGAACATTCTTTAATATTTAGGATTATCTTGTGCTAACAAAAATCTGGGACTTGTTCTAAAATGTTCAATGTAATTGCCTACACATCATTTCCCATTTTGAATTCCTCAATACAGAAAAAATTCAACAAAACAGAGTGACCTTAGCAGAGGGACGATGAGGTGGTCAGAGGTGGAGCATCCACCCTGTGAGGAGTGACTGGAGGACCAGGTTTGGCTGAACCTGGAGAAGGGATAGCTCCAGGGGCACTTAGAAGCAGCCCCCAGTGTCTATGAGGAGCCAGTGGAGACTGGAGCCAGGCTTTTCTTAGTGAAGCACAGTGAGAGAGGGTCACAAGAGGCTGGGATTTGCCATAAAGGAACATTTACCTTAGATTAAATGAATAATAAAAACTGTCTGAAATATTACTTTGTACTAATATTTCTTTAGACAGATTTTTGTGAATTTTTTCATGAATCATAAAAATAATTTTCAGAAAACTCCTTTGAGGCTTTTGAAAGATCATTGACCATCAGATATTACAAATGTAGTGTTCTAAAATGCACACGTTTAAGTTTCATCACAAAGTAAAGCAGAGCTGTTTATGTTGCAGTCTAAGGTCCATATGATGACAGAATCCCTACTTGTTAGATGGAAATATCAAAACAATAATAAAACATAAAAGAGAGTATGAGTAGAATTAGAATAGAATAGAATAGAATAGAACAGAACAGAATAGAATAGAATAGACTTAAAACAACAATCTAGTCCAACTACCTGACAAATCAGGGCTGAACAAAAGTTAAAGAATGTTATTAAGGGCATTGTCCAAATGTCTCTTAAATACTGACAGGACCTAAAAAAACCCCCCACAAACAGCTACCCGGCTAAATAAAGGATGAAATTTAAGATAAATATCAAGAGTCCTATGAGAGAAAGATCTCTTTGGCTGAACTGAGAATTCATCAATTATGAAATTGATCCCAGCTCCAGTACAGGCAAGAAAAGACTCATGTCTTTGGACAGGAGATGGCTGGGATTTTACTGCTTAAGATTTTAAAACATAATTTATATGACACATTGGTAAACTGGCACTAATTAAAAAAAAAAAAAAAAAAGGAAGTGTCCATTGGAAAAGAGATTTGCCTAAGTGGCTGATGATGTTTTTAGTTTTCCATCTGTATTGCACAGCAGGGAATCTGAAAAGAGAAAAATAACTGCCATGGCAAACTGTATTTGGGACATAAGCAACAAACTAACCTCTTATGGAATGTTTTAAAGAGAGTTAACAGAAAACTAAGGTGGAGAAAAAAAAAGATGGATTTTTTTCATGGAATCAAAAATGCAAAATAACTTTACAGTTTTGTCCTGCAAATCTAATAGAGCTTGCTACCCCTAGCTTGACATTCTGGAAAGAGAAGACTGCAAGATTAATAAAAAGCACTGGTGTCTGTAAGTTATCATTCTCTGCCCTAATAACTATAAGCTTTTGGGTCCTCTACTAAATAATGTTATGACTGATTCTAACATCTTGTTCACATACCATAGAAATCTCTCATAATGAAAGACACTGTATTCACTGTATGTGACTGCTGTAGATCCAATCACCAGCCCATTCACAAATGCCTTCTCTGAGCAGCTATAAAATCAGGTCAGCAGAGCACTTACAACTGGCTTCATCAGTCACATAGAACTTCAGCTGCTTCTCCCCACAATCAGATTTACTTGACCTCTTCACACAGATTCAGCATTTGATAAATGAGAGATTTGATGTTAATATGGCTTAAAATAGCCAGCTATAATTAATATCAGCATGTCATTAAAACCACAGTTACTGGCTACTCTTAAAGGTAATGCTTTTACTACACTTAATCAAGATTAGACCCATTAAAAAGCTGTCAGAATTTTCCCTGACTTCATCCATTCAGAAGAGGACTCTGCCAACTTTCAAGATCTTTTCCTTTCTAAATCATTGAAGTAGAGAGCAAAAGATCTCTGAATTTCATGGCTGTGGCTGAAGCAATAAAAATGATAAACACATTATCGGACTATGTTTACAAATTACTGTAATGGTCCTTTTTAACACTGAGAGGCCACTGTGTGTTGCAGTCACTGTTTGTGAATCTGTCTCCCTGATTAGGCAGTGCTCTCTGTAATAACCCTGATAGCACTGAACATATGTCGTGGGAAAATGCTGTCAAGCTAAAAGCTAAGCTAATCTCATCTATCTCTGTCACCTTTAACACATATACTTACTTTTTCAGCATTTTATAGGATAGTAGTAGATTT
Source organism: Bucco capensis (assembly GCA_013396975.1). Taxonomy (NCBI): domain Eukaryota; kingdom Metazoa; phylum Chordata; class Aves; order Piciformes; family Bucconidae; genus Bucco; species Bucco capensis. The sequence goes on along the minus strand of VWZO01022494.1, from coordinate 7,880 downwards.
GAATCACAGTACTTCAAGCATTTTCATACCTAAATAAAATAATCTATTGAATTTAAGATAGCATTAATGGAATCATTAGGAAGTGACTAGTCTTGTGGCTCCATTTAAATTCAAGTCATAGGCTAGCACAGATAATCATTAGCCATACCTAATTAAACAAGGCAAATGTAACTGAGATACAGAGCAAGAAAGCAAGCTGTAACTTGCCACATATACCAATATGATTCTATATGTATGTATCAAAGCACTATCAGAGACATTATTGAAGTTTATAGTGTGATGTCAGAGGAAATTCAATGTTTGCATGTGAACACTAATTTTTATTTCTTTTTTTGTGGCAAATATCAAAGAACCTTTAATGATGTTGGCATAACTATCTATAACCTAGAGATCACGTGCAGAAGTAGCTGGAATGATAAATTATAAAATAATGCTATGTCATAATTTTTTGGTGGGTTGTTTGTTTTGTTTTGTTGTTTTTTTTTGCACAGGTGTAGAATCCCAGATAAAATGTGTATTGTACACAGTTTAATCATAGACTCATAGAACTGTCAGGGTTGGAAGGGACCTTAAAGATCATCTAGTTTAAAAGACAAATAACATTTTTTACACAGAAAACATTTTTCAACAGTACCTCTGCTAAAACATCTTAATAAATAATGTCACATCTCCTGATTTTATTACAAGAACAAAGAACAATTATAGAGTAACATATCAGATACACAAGTTTATTCATGTGTAACAGCCACTGCCACGTTACACTGAATCATCCAGTAGGGTCAACATTCTAAATTAATTACAGACATTTAGCGATAATAATAAGTGCAGTAGCCTAAAATGTGCTTTGCTGTGTCTTTGCTGCCTCCATGGAAATGTTTTTAATTCAGATGGCTATTACGCAATTCGTTTCTGAACACACATCTTATAGTTTACTACCCTCTTACTATTCAAGTCATGCTTACAATTCTTGACAGACTGAGCTATGACATCTTGAGATCCACGCTCAATACTGATTTCATAATGTAGCTCAAGCCAAATGTCAGTAATAAGTGTATAAGAGAAAAAAAATCTAACATCCTCTATTCCACTAGAGCTGCTAAAGTCTATATGCATCTAAATATACAACAGATGTTAAATGGGATTAGAGTACTTGCTCACTGCTAGTGTTTGTCAGAAACAAGAACCTTATGAAAAGTTAAGACACAAAACAAGTGCGGAGAATCATCTGTAAACATTTCTTCCCTTCCCTCAACACCAGAAGGATCACATTTGATAGAGTTCCTGCCTTGTCTCTCACTGGAAGCTTGAGTGGCTTGATCGATCACTTAATTTTTTCCAAATTATTATTAAAATAGCCAAATTAAGTTGCTTTAGTGAGTAAAAATTAAACTTAAAAATCGAGCTGCTAGCTGGTCTAGATTTTGCAGAAAACTTTCTAAGTATGTTGCCAAACAAAAAAAAAATATATTTAGGTCCCCAAATCCTTATTAGAATTTGAGTAAAACTATGAAAGTAGAAATCTGTCATCACTTTTTTTTTGATACTGGTAAGGACAGAACCCAGTGAATGCCTTGTCATGCAAGCATCACTGGTCAAAGCTTTGTCAAAGCTACTAAGCCCCAAGCCCATTTGGTGTAAAACTGTCTCACACATATCCAAAGTGTGGATGTACCCTTATGATGCATACTATATAATAAAATATATAATATATAATTAGTTGGAAATTATGTTGTAGCAATTTATATACATTATGACAAAACCAAAATTCTTTCTCTATGTAGACAAAGCCATAAACACCATTTGAAAAAAATCTACTGGAAAATCAAAAAGGAAAAGTGGAAATTTTATGACATCATTAAGAGTGCTCCTTAGACACTTTGTATTTTAACCCTTTTATTTTCAAGTGTAGAAAAACTAAGTAACTGAAACCCACAGCAAGAATGAACTAAGTAACCTAAACCCACAGCAAGAATGAGCAACAATAGCATAAAATTAGATTTAAATAAACTTACAGAGTGCAGACTCAGCCAGAGATGTTTTGTACATATTTTTGCAAAAAACCCCCAGAATTTGACTGTTCTAGTGATTTATTCTTCATTATCAAAAAGTGTTGTGTTGAAAGTCATACGTGACAAATGTAATGATCTCTAAGGGAGGGTCTTCAGCCTAAATTAATTACTTAAAAAATATTCATAGAGAGGTTCTTCCTGTCTGTTGGCAACTTTAATGGCACATCTCAGTCTGATCTCAGATAAATACACTGAATGAACTCCCAGGCTTTACTGATTTGTATAAAATATATTTTTTATATCTATTTTCTATTTATTTATATATGTATCTCAAAAATTTACTGTAAGTTTAATGACTACAATTAATGAATACTTCCTGCTTGCCAAGATAATTTCATATGTCAACCATACCTAAGAAATCATTCTAACATTATTACATGCATATATATTCCATTAACCTTTGTATGTAAAATAAGATTATTATTTTTAAAAGAAATATAATTAGGATAAAAATGTGACTTCTTTAACCAGCTTCTTTTAGAAAATTGTGTGAAACAACCCAAACCTATATATGAAGTTACACTCTTGGTTCTGCTTTTGAGTTACACATCATCTTAAACTCCATCTTCAAAAGTCTTGTCACTACCACAGGGTACACCTGGAATTAGATGTTTTACAATTGTCCTACTCAAATTATACATGTATAAAGTAATCCAAAGAGGCAACTTACAAAAATGTGGGCCAATATTCCAATCAGAATCTATGATTTGAATGTAAGAAATCCTTAGTAATATCTTGAAATGTTTGGAGATAGTCAACTATTCATGCTAGTTTTCCCTGTGGTTATGTCTAACAATGGATGCTGGTTGGAAATGGAATGTAGATCCATTCATCTGTGATCAAAATGCCATGTAGAAGCACAATTTTAAGCATAAATCATCAATACCTTTATGAAAACTGTGTATTATGTATGGTCCATTACCCTATTTAATTACACTTATTTATAAATGAGCCTATTTTTCATTGTCTCATTGTGTCATAAATTGTGCCTTAAGAAAGTAAGATAGTGACTTTAGTACCTTTGCGCGCTGAGACCACTCTTTTACTTCATGAATCTAATATCTTTTCTCTTCACTGAAGGAAGCTGTTCTATCACAACAGGAGGAAGAAGATGTAAATGCCTGCTTCTGACTGCCCTTGAAATCACAGCTATCTTAACAATCATTTCTTTAAAGTGGAATAGGCTTTTTATTAGATTAAAGGCAACTGTCCAGTCTTTTTAATACAAACGTTTAAGCAATTCTTTTATAAGTGTTCATACAATCTTCAGAAACCTTAGTTACATACTTCATCTCAAATCTGTGACTCTTCGAAATTAAGCTTGGTTTTTACTCAATGTCTTACAAAAGCATTGAAAAGGTTGTTTACTGAGTGAAGAGTGTGTTTATGGCAAAAGACACTAGACTCTATTTGCTACATGCAAAGCTCAAAGAAAGACATATTTAGGTTGATGGTGAGGAAAAACAAGGAGAGGAGAGAGAGAGTATTTTTGCTTTTCCAAACAATGCTAGATTTTCCTTTTGCCTGCCCCCATCCCAATGTCTCCTTTTATTTTGATTTTAAGACACCTTTGGATTTTTGTATATCTTATGTACACTTCCTTGGTGAAGTCTCTATCAGCCCCAAACATTGCTTTTCAGATTAGAAAGATGTAAACCCTAATTCATCTAAACAATGAGCTTCCTAGCAATTTCTTTCAGGCCTCAAACCCACAAGCCACCATCTACAGCTCAAAAATAGCTCACAAAGAAAAACAAAATACTTTCCTTAACCCACCTCCTCCTCGTGTTCTTCCATCCTCATTTATCAAGCATATATGATGACCTTCATTCAGCTTCGCTTCATTCCCTCTCACCAGGCATTACATTCATGTTGTCTACTCATTACAGCACCAAAAGAAAAAGAAAGAGTTGCTTTTCTGTTAGATTGGACAGTCAAAGTGGAATGCAAATAAGACAACAAAAGACAATTCAATACTAGTGACATACAATATATGTAGCTTTGACTCAAATGCACATTTCACATTTAAATGTCAAAAACAATATTTCTGGGTTTTTCTTATGATACATGAAAACCATCTTAAGTCTAAACTAAGAATAAAATAGAGTTTAAAATAACTGTCCAGCAGTTTTTTAAAAAAAAGTTATTTTAAATAAATATAAAAAATGTGCTTATATCACTGTGCGTTTGTCAAAGTGGCAATAGTTGCGTCCAGGGAGTAAAGATGTTCCTTTAGCACCAAGGTAAAACTTTACACACAGCTGCTAGATAAAAACCACAAATTTTTCCCTGTCTTCCCCTTATATTTAACAACTCAAACAACACCCATCCTGTAGCAGCCCTTTACAATGGGCAAGAAGACAGAACAACTCATCTCACGTAAACCACATTCATTCCTTTGATTTCAAACTACTCTTCAAACTATTTGCCCAACTCACAAATGTATTTAAACTCAGATCATTTACTCTCCCTGGGGGTGCAGAAGGAAGTGTTGGCAAGTGAGAAAAGAGTGTAGGCAATGTCTTTGCTGAACCAAAAACCGTTGAAGTTTCTGATACACTATTGCTATCATCTGTCCTTTTTTATTGTGCTCCTCTTGTGAGGCCCTTCATTAGTCTTGACATTTTTCAGACTACAGTGTCTCTAATATCCAAAGAATTTAAAAAGTAACAAAGAACTTATTGAGCCCAGATTAATTTGCAGATAATAATGTATATATTTACACTATAACCAAGACACATTTGAAAGGCATGTTATCATTTCCATGCTCTGGATTCTACTGAAAGGCAATGAAAAAATTTGATGTTGCATGACTGAGGCCCTAGTGCATGTTTTAGAGTTACCTTGCACTGTCACAACAACCAGGAATGAATGATCTGTTATGCATGCCTATGATTTTTAACTAGATTCTCCTCTTTTCCTTTCTGCTCTTACGTTCTCAGAAAGCTCCTCCTGTTCCCTAAGAAGCTGGATCCAAGCTGAGCGCAGGCTATCTCAAATCTCACTCTGAATAAAGAACCAACAACAAAAACAATTACCACAGAATATTTTCTTCAGAAGATCTTTGTGGAATGAAGGTCAGTGAACATAATGGTCAGGGTCTAACAGAGGAGAATTTCCACTCACAGTTAGCTTGTAAAATTAATTAGATCTTGACTATTTTATCCCCTGCAGCCTGCATAAAATGAGCATGGATGCGGTCATGCAGTCTGCTATGCCAACCTAGATATAATTCCACTCCTTTCCTTCCCTGCATCAGATGTATCTTCATTAAAACATGTGCTTCTCTAAATCATAGAATCATAGAATGGTTTGGGTTGGAAGGGACCTCTGGAGGTCATCTAGTCCAACCCCCTGCTAGATCAGGTTGCCCAGAGCCCTGGCAAGCCTTGCCTTGAATGCCTCCAGGGATGGGGCCTCAACTACCTCCCTGGGCAACCTGTTCCAGTGTTTCACCACCCTCATGGTAAGGAACTTCTTTCCAATGTCCAGTTTAAATCAACTCATCTCCAATTTAAAACCATTGCCCCTTGTCCTTTCACTTCAGGCCTTTGCAAACAGGCCCTCTCCAGCCTTCTTGGAAGTTCCCTTTAGGTACTAGAAAGTCACTAGTCGGTCCCCCAAAGCCTTCTCCTCTCCAGGCTGAACAATCCCAGCTCCCTCAGCCTGTCCTCATAGGAGAGGTGTTCCAGCCCCCTGATCATTCTCGTGGCCCTCCTCTGGACCTGCTCCATCAGATCCATGTCCTTTCTGTATTGAGGGTTCCAGAACTGGACCCAGTATTCCAGAGGAGGTCTCACCAGCGCAGAGCATAGTGGCAGAATCACCTCTCTGGATCTGCTGGCCACGCTTCTTTTGATGCAGCCCAGGATGC
>VWZO01022491.1:142318-161034 GCA_013396975.1 Bucco capensis | reverse complement strand
GGAGGGCCACAAAAATGATCAGGGGGCTGGAACACCTCTCCTATGAAGACAGGCTGAGGGAGCTGGGATTGTTCAGCCTGGAGAAGAGAAGACTTCGGGGGGACCTACTAGTGACTTTCCAGTGCCTAAAGGGAACTTCCAAGCAGGCTGCAGAGGGCCTGTTTGCAAAGGCCTGCAGGGAAAGGACAAGGGGCAATGGTTTTGAATTGGAGAGGAGTAGATTTAAACTGGACATTAGGAAGAAGTTCCTCACCACAAGGGTGGTGGAACACTGGCACAGGTTGTCCAGGGAGGTGGTTGAGTTCCCATCCCTGGAGGCATTGCAGGTGAGGCTTGAGAGGGCTCTGGGCAAGCTGCTCTAGTTGGGGATGTCCCTGCCCAGTGCAGGGGGGTTGCACTAGATGAGCTCCAGAGGTCCCTTCCAACCCTAACCAGTCTAGGATTCTATGAAGTTGACTGTCTCCATGAAAACCCAGTGCACTGACAAGGTTAAGAAAAAGAATATGTGTTTTTGCAACAGAGAATATACCATGCATATATTTTGGGGTTGTATTTTCTCCTATAGAACACTGTACTTGGTCCTATCCATTCTCAACAGATACATCCCCATCCTACAAAAATTTAACTCAGCAGAGGCAAGATTCAGTGATTAAAGGGCAGAATTAATTCTCACTTCCCAATTCTGTTACTGGCCTTAACATAACACACTGTGCAACTCCAGCCAAATCAGTTTCTTTGCTCCTCAGAATCAGGAAAATAAACTGCTACTCACATGATGAACATATTCATAGTGCATAAAACAGCAACTAGGAGATGACCTGATTATTTTTCCTTTAAGTAAAAACAAATATGAAAATGAAACTGTTAGATGAAAACTGTGTTTAATTACAGGGGTATACAGGGGTAGGTACACCAAGCCACTCCTGCTATCAAGTGCATCAGTGTTACTGAGCAACACACCAAATCTACACAGAGATCAGTTACTCTACTCTGATTCCAGCAGAATTTGTTCCAACATATCCTTTGCTTAATCCAAATCTACTTATCAAAACCGATACAGGCTATACTTATTTTTGTATTATTATTTAGAAGTAAGAAAAATGTTCTTAAACATCTTGGCTTCAAGAATAGAGCCTGTGAATCCACTGACAATCTCAAATGATGAACTCCTTTGGTTTCCAAAATTCTATCAGCACTTATCTCCAACTTTTCCACAGATCAACCCAAATCTATGTTTAAAGTTCAAAATACAAAAGATATGAATTATGTTTCTTATAAAAATGTAAAATGCTAGTCAAAATTACATGTTTAGATATTTAATCTCTGATGAAAGGAGTATAGCAGCAGGAACTTAAAGATAATAAGAACTATCCACAATAAATACAAGAAATTAGTGCAAAGATTGCAATAGAAGGATTCTTGAGTACAATGAGAATATAAAGAGACATTCTAATTTATACAAAAAACCATCCCAACTCTGTATACAATCTGTTCTATAAATACAACCATATAAGATGAAATGCTTATTTGCAAATAATAGTTATTAAAAAGTGTGCTTTATTGGGTTTTTCACTCGTTCTCTTGGCAGGTGTAGTTTGCAGGAAGTCTGTAAAGATAAATTTCCATAATTAAGATATTTTAACTCCTCCACAAGTTATGTTTTAAATACAACTAATACCAGATGCAGTACATACTTATTTCCACAGAAAGCATTATTACAACATTAAGCACTGTAACAAATCCATTTGCAGCTAGCAAATTGTAAGTGTGACAATGAGGTAAATTAAAAAAAAAAACCAACAAAAAAATCACCACAAATACTAAACCAGCAATTTACCTATAAGGGAGCATGAAATTGGCTGTGCAGTGCTATTGCATGTTGAAGTTTTTCTTCTTTGGCTCGTCTACAGTGGCAGAGCTACAAAACAACACATAGGAAGAGTAAATGCTCATGGAAATTTTTTATAACACATACTACAGTTTCTCTTTAATGATTTAGCTTCTTTGCAGGCTCTTCAAAAAAGGAAAGCCCTATGAACTACCTCCCTTCCAAGTTTTGGTCTAAACAACTTTCTCTATTGATAATATTGTTCTATCTGTACTTGCTTACAAGGTAATTGTTTCCTGTGCTATGAAATGCATTTATTAGGCATCTTTAAAAATACACTACCCAGTAAGTTGCTCTTGTCAAGGAGACCTTTGCACTCCTGCCTTAAAAACATTATGCCTTCAGAATGCAGATTATATTCTAAATAGACTGAAGCCATGTACAGATGTATTTTTCTTCTGTTGGAGATTACTAAACCAGTATTCTGTATCACAGGACTGCTCAAACTCTGTCTCAAAGTTATTCACTATGTGTTCTGTATTACCTACCGTTCTCTTCTCCATGAAAGTACTAAGAAAGTCATCTATTTCTGTTTTGCCTTCCAAGAAGTCTTCTGCAATAGTGTCAGATTCCTCTTCAGCTTCATGAGCAGCTACTTTAAGTCTAGCTTGCAGAGCACTTGGACTGCAACTCTATGAAAATAAAAACTCCTATGTAATATTAAACTGTCCATCAAAACCTGTATTTCAAGAAGAAAGATAAATGACTGTATGAATATGGTATATGTGAGTAGAGCATTACTATTACACAAAAGGCTTCATCTGGTGATGAAGTTTCATCTCCAAGAAACAGCACAGCTTGTTAAACTAGAAAGGATTCAATGGGAGAGAAGTCTTACTAACTTAGGTCTTGATTAGTAATCATGCTCACAAATGGAGAAAGCTTTTTGACTTTTACCCTACACTGTAGGAAGTACCAAGTCAGTAATCTGAGAAGTTCTCAAGTACATGATTTTTGATTACAAGTAGCATTTCAAGTGTCCTCAATAAATAGGGTCTACTTTTGAAATTCAGTAGTGAATCTGAGAAGTATAAAAACATAAAAAAAAAAACCCAACCAAACCACTTACTGTTCAGCTTTTAAATATCCTTGAAATGACTATGGAGAGGAAGACAGGAAAAGAAAAAGCACCTACTCAAGAAGTAGAAAGGCTGCTAATCTAAACCACTATACTCATTCTTATAAGCTTCAAACCTTATTTCTGTTTACTGCATATAATTTCATTATTTTCCCTCTAATATGTTTGGGCAGTTAATCAGAATGCAATTTGCATCTTCAGTAGGAGTCTGTGGAGAGACAAAACTGTTTGGACTACCCTTCATCTACTCCATGAGAAATATTTTACTTACTGTAAAACTGTAATGTAATCAGAAATTTCCTGTTAAATCAATCTTGTGCAAATCAAGGAGAGTTTAAGAAAAGATTACTAAAATTCACCAAGAGTACAAGTAAAAAGACTTGTCTGGAATGTTGAAGGAAAGGTAACAGGAGGTAGTACCACATGTTGCACAGTGAGCATCAATACGTGAAGATACAGTGTATGTGGGAGATCAGCACAAAAATCCAGCTGCAACTCCCTAACTCTCAGCCTCCTAACAATCATTACATTGAATCAGCAAATCTTAGAAAAAAGAAAAGGTAATATAGCAGTGGGGTATTATATTCTGTTCCTGCTTCTTACAGAAATTGAAAGTTTTCCAGTGCCAACTACCTCCTCCCAGTTTAAAGCGAACTTACATCACACAGAAAGGAGACACTAGGAGTCAGACTATTCTGATTTTCAAGTGAGGAAACATTGAATTCATTTAGATCACCTAGGAAATCATTCAGTTTGCTGCTGCTTGTTATTTCTATTTTGTTACTTTTAGGGCATTTTGAAACTCAGATACTATGTGTGCTCTTTTGATAGGATTTCAATGCCAAAATTGGTTTATGAGAAATTACATCTTCTCTGCATGTCCTGCATATACTAAGAAATTATTCTACTTCCCCAAATTGCTTTCTGAAGTAATGACTTTAATCTATTTGTGCTTTAGTGTGCACTAAGTTTGACAGTACATACATCATGCTGCTCAAAGCAAGCACATGCAGTAAATCACCAAATTTGTGTCTCATGCCATGGTTTCTATTGTTTTCATCAGGTATAGATCATTATGTTAAATGGGAACCATTAATTAAACAAGCCTTTAAAATCATTCTATTCTTAAAACTGGTTTGACCCAGAATTGTACTTAAGAATAGCTCCAAGTGCTCATCACACTCTGTTCTTCCAACTTAGCTTCTATTGTACTGTTTGGTAATTCATGTCAATTTATTTCATCCTTGATGTGAAGCTATTTCATATAAAATTAAGAGTTTAACCAGAAAAATATTCTTTAAAGATAAAGATACAAATCAGTTTTATCGAAGCATTCTTAAATGATAATATGATATAGAGATTATACCTCACTAAGTTCATGCTGTCTTTGCATCTTTTTTTCAAAGGCTGCTTTCATCTGTGTGAGTTGCTCATACTGGAAGGAAGAAGAAAAAAGAATGTTTTTCCTGACAAAACTGCAATATGAAAACTAACATTTCTGAAAAAGATTTGATTGTTCACTTACTTTATCCAACACCATTTGCCTTTTTGCCTCAAGACTAGGCTCCAGCAACAAGTTTTTTTCTGTAAAAGGAAGTCACTATTACTACTTTTTTTTTCAAGCATTCAGTTTGCAGTACACAGCCACAAATGCTAATGTTGTAACAACTTACTTGCCAGATCTTCAATGCTTTTCACTAACTCATCTCTATCCGTAATGACTTGCTTCAATTGTGGTAGAGTCACAAACTGTTCCAGTAACACCTCCTCTTTCTCATTCATATTGGTCAGCTGGGATATACTATATTCAAATAGAAACAAAGCAGATTTAAAGCTAACAGCAAACTTAACCTGTAGAGTTACTAATTTCTGCCAAAAGTCAAAAGTTCGAGGCATTTATTGTGATTGTACAGATAAATGACACTTGACCACACCTTAATTTTCCCCTTTCTTCTGGATTGTGGGCTTTACTACCTGCAGCACTGAGCTTAAAAAGCATCTCCTTTCAAATCTTACTTCCTCTGAAGTGTTTTTAATGCTCCTGTAGTGGCTTGACCTTGGCCAGCTAACAGATGCCCACCCACCTGCTCTTTCAGTCCCCCTCCTCAACAAGATATAGGGCAAAAGCTTGTGGGTCAGGATAAAGACAGGGAGATTACTTACCAGTTACAATGATCACAGGCAAAACACATTCAACTTGGGGAAAAAATAACTTCATTTACTGCCAATTATAGTAAGAGTTGGATGATGAGAAAGACAGATAAAACCTAAAATACCTCACTCCCTTTTTCCCCAGGCTCAACTTCACTTCTTCATTCCCAACTCCTCTACCTATCCCTGCCTCAAACAATGCAGCAGCAGGGGGAATTGCAGGTGTGGCAGCCAGTCCGTAACAGTTCACCTCTGCTGCTCCTTCCACCTCCCACTTTTCCTCTCCTCCAGCATGAATCCCTCTTCACAGGCTGCAGTTCCTGGCAGGAAAGCCTGCTTTACTGTGGGCTCTCCACAACTGCAGATCTCTTCAGGGTACATCTGCCTGCTCCTGTGTAGGGTCTTCCACAGACTGCAGTGTGGAGATCTGCATGAGCAGTTCTCTCCATGAACTACAGCGAAATACTCGTTCTGCTGTGATTCTTCTCCACGGGCCACAGATGAGTATCTGCTCTGGCACTTGGAACACTTTGTGCTCCTTCTTCTCTGACCTTGGTGCTCACAGAATTGTCATACTTTTCCAGCCCTCCCCTCAAATCCTCACTGATTCTTTAGCATTTTCTCTTTTCATAGAATCACAGAATCATAGAATGGTTAGGGTTGGAAGGGACCTCTGGAGCTCATCTAGTGCAACCCCCCTGCAGTGGGCAGGGACATCCCCAACTAGAGCAGCTTGCCCAGAGCCCTGGCAAGCCTCACCTGCAATGCCTCCAGGGATGGCAACTCAACCACCTCCCTGGGCAACCTGGGCCAGTGTTCCACCACCCTTGTGGGGAGGAACTTCTTCCTAATGTCCAATTTAAATCTCCTCCTCTCCAGTTTAAAACCATTGCCCCTTGTCCTTTCACTGCAGGCCTTTGCAAACAGGCCCTCTGCAGCCTTCTTTTGATGTGTTTTCACACGCTTCCCTGAGAAACTCAGCTGTCCTACAGTAGGTGTGCTGCCAAGCTGGCCTGGGGCCTTCCACTGGCCCCTTCTCATCTGTGCAGCCCCCAGCTACCAAAACCTACCAAAACACACAACAGAGCTCCTTAGAAGAGCAATACCATTTATGATTTAACTCAGCTACCACCAGAAGACTCATGGAATTTTAATCTAGCCTTCTTGAAGGGACCAAACTTCATTACAGTGTTTTATTTAAACAAACAAATTACACTTCCCCCAAAATCCCTAACTTTCTGCTACATAATAAGGACGTTGCTACAACTAACAGATGCTTTAGCTAAATTAAACAGGCTCTTACAAAGATGTCACAGGAAACCAGACCCTGAAGGCCTTCTTGCCAAACGTCTTTTCCTGTTTTGGACAGTTTTCAATCACTAAACCATGACACCACCATAAAGATGTGAGATCAGAAAGAATCCAATTTCCTAAAGCCCTTTCAGAAGAGCTCTCATTATATCTGAGCAAACTGCTGAGAACAGTAACTAATACAATTTTTTGAAGTGTGACAAGGTTTTGATGAAAATATTTCAGTAGTATATGTATGAAGTATTTAGATATGGAAGTGATTTGCACTGGGATAGCTGGGCACATTTACCACCTAGATTTGTCTTACCCAAACCCCTTATACATGCTGAGCTGCAAACAAAGCAGTCCACTGTTTAAACTCCACTTTCAAATTGAAGAGAATATAATTTGTGAACCAGTCTCAAGTCCATTTCCCTGTCCTTTTTCCTCCTCTCAAAAGTTATTCTTATTGTATTAGTAGAAATTAAGTCCCTGGCAAGGCCACAGAAGACTTATCTTTTTTACGAAGAGTAAAAAGAAATGCTCTTTTTCCTTGTGTTGAATACTAAAGTATTGTTCCTTTTGAGAAAACCCTAAACAAGGAGTATATTTGAATACAAGGCTGGCTTACTTTCTGTCTCTAAAATTTTGGTAGGTGGTACTTCTCCTATTTATAATTTCTACAAAAAACTTTTAGTGACATATACAGACTTTTGACAAAAATCACATATGGATCAGTAGTAATTGCCCTCTAATGACTATGGGAGGTTTTGCTACCTTCTGAAAATTTACCTTAGTTCTGAGAGCTCTGGAAATGTATCAGGAACATCAGGCATCTTGTAAGTAAATCCATTCTGGCCAACCTAAATGGAATTTTAGAAATGCTTAGCAGATTTTTGACTATATCTCAGGGAAGTAGAAAAAGAGAAAGAGACTGACATCAAAATCTCTTTCATGTGGTTTTTTAAAACTATAATCCCTTGGGAAAAAAGTTTCCAGACAAGGAAAAAAAGTCTGAGAAATTTTAAGTTCTACAAAGCCAGAAAAGTGCCTTCCAAGATTAAAAAAGCTTTTGAAGATAAGAGTTGAAGAAAGACTAAACACTTAGACAGAAAGGTTTTGGAGGACATAAAAAAAACCCCTCTTCCAGAGTGCATCAGTGAAAGCAAGTTTGAGAGTACCCATATACAAGATCAGGGGAAAAAGCTACTTTAAGCATGAAAACAAGAAACAGATACTCTACACACAAAGGCTTGAGACTGCACGTCGTTTTCACCTCATAGGTTCTCTATATGGGATTTCCTGCCCACAAAAGTATGTCATTTTCTATGGCTCAACAAGCAGTCACAGCTCCACACTGGGGGAGTGCAGCTCCCAAAGAAGTATATTCAGAGATTTAGCATAACATGAGTTTCACTAAAACTCAGAAAGACAAACTTGGTTGCTCTGACTTCAAATTGGTTTTAAAATACTTTTCATCAAAGCCAGAATGACACTTTCACTTCCCTAGCACCAGCAAAACAACAAAGTATAGTCACTCAGACTGTTCCCTTGAGGCAATACTATGTGCCCTTATGGGAATTTATACCCTATGTCTAATAGCTTAAACAGCAAAACTCAGTGCACACACCTGAAGCACTGCTTCTGCTGTTGGAACAGGTAGTGGCAGATCAGTAATGAAGCCATAAGAGGGAGCAGCAGGCTTGTCTGTAGTGTAGTTTGAAGAAACTGACTCAGCAACTGGCATAGCTGCCATTGTTCTACCTATTTCTTGAGGTGGGTATGGAGGAAGAAAAGGAAACCCCTGAGAAGCATAAGCAGGCATTCCAGCTGGTTTGTTGAAAAGGCTGAAAACAAACAAATAAAATAGAACCATGAGCAACTAACTGCTTACACCACATTTTTTATAGTTTGAATTATAAATACTAGGCCACATACAAAATGTANTCAGCTCCATGTCCTTTCTGTATTGAGGGCTCCAGAACTGGACACATTTTGCATTTTCTGTTCTCAGTCACTTCCAGCATAGTAAGTCTACTTTATGTCTTATACTGCAACCTAACATACAACTCCACTGAACTACATTCTTGCAAAGCAGCCAAATACACACTCACACTCTTAATTACAAGAAAACTAACTACTTCTCAAAAATTTATGACAGTGTAAATTTGTTTCCATCTAAAAGTGCCAAGAAATGCATCTGTGTTACATACAAGCTCTTAATTACAGCCTTGCATTTAACAGCTTGGGCAACACACACATAATCACTTCTAAATAACATTTTTTTTTAATTCACAACTGTAGCTGCATCTAAACCCAGTATCATTGTCAGCCATGAGATCATAGTTGTACTGATTAAAGCTACAATGTCTAGACCACTTTTGCGTATCTAATACAATTATTTAGATTACACAACAACTTCTGTTGCAGAGTTGTGCAACAGAAGCTGCCTCTAAGCCTGGGAGATTATGAACAGAATATAAAGAAACACAACTGCTCAGATCATGATTTACAGTAAAGTCAAGATTTCATTTGATAATGTAAGTATTTATTCTTTTTCAAAAGAAAAGAAAAGCACATTAAGTTACATCAGCATGTTAATACATTAACTCCAATGAAATCTAGTGGTTTTTTCTCAAAACAATCATGCCATCAAGAATGCACATCAAGCTGTGTTCATTATTCCTGTTCTTGCCCTCCTAATTTTAAAATTGTAAGTTAATACACATTCATCATGTTTATCAATACTTACTATGGAAATGATGTTGAGCTAGGAGCCAGAACTGGAGGATTCTTCCAAAACTCATCCAGTAAACTTTGAATAATTTTTCCAAGATCTGAGTGCATTGTAAACTGGTAAAAACAAAAAATAAAACCCAATGCAGAAGAAAAATTATGCCTGTAATCCAACAGTTCCAAAATGTGCTGAACTTAACCATTTATTATATCCACATGGCACTGCTGGAAGCTGTATCAGAGACATATCAGCTAATGTAGACTCTGTATACATAAGCTCCAAATAAAGTGATAAAGCAACCCAGAACTGAAGAGAAGCTAAAATTCTTTTGACTACACCATTATCAATGGAGAATCAAGTACAACATTTCTGATAAACAACTGACAAAACCAACCCACCTTAGTAACCCATATACATTTGGGTATAAAAAGGAAAACAAACAAACTCCCCAAGACTTGAGACAAAAAGCATTAATTGCATTCTGAAAAAGTCATAACCTCCTATCCACCTCAAAACACTACATCCTTGTTGGCAAAGAAAAAAGAAAAAAACCCAAACCTCAGCATATTAAAATCCTGAATATTAGAGCTACAACCTTGACATGTTTCTGATAAGATTAGTGTAGAAAGAACTACATTACAAAACAATCTCAGAACAACCTTCTCCCTTATGTGGAATATGCTGTAGAGAAACATGAATTGTACCATTGGCACTTACAAGAAAAAGCAATAGGAACTTTCTAAGCCACTAAACACAGTCTTACAGAAATATGGAATAATCAGTAACAGTAGCAGTAAAAGAATAAATAGCATTAAACTGAACACTACTTAATATTTTGTTTTCAGACCCCTCAAAACACAATTTGAGAGGGATGAAGATCTGTACTAGATTTTTTTACAAGAAGTATTAGCATTCATCTAGTGTGATGTATTAAAATTGCTATTAACATTAGACATAGCTGAAGCTAAATTGTACATACATTACTTATTAATGGACCGGTCACATATACTCCCTGCTTGTCCACTAAATGATGTCTCACAGGTGGGAAAACACTGATGACTGGTTTTTCCTGAGGAAACTGAGGTGGAAGCAAGCTGCAAATATAAGAATAATTATTACTACAGCTACATCCCATGATAAAGTTTGCATAAGAAGGCTTCTTAGGCAAAGAAAAAGTACTACTAGTGACATAAACTTACTTTTCTACAAGAAGAGTTATGGAGAAATACAGAGTGATTGAAGAAAACAAAAGGATTATTCAGTTACAAAATTAGAAGTCAGAATACCAGACTTTCATGAACTGAAGGGAACATTTACTGTTCAAAACTGTGGCATAACAATGAAGCATTATGTCCACAGATGAAGAAAAAGCTGTACCATAACAAGAACATTTTCTAATACAATTGTTATTACTACAAAGACAATGTAGAGTAACCTGTTAGAATATTATGCAAGTTATTAGGATAAAGTAATAAAAACCTTGTGAAAGGAATAACATCAATATTAGCCAGAGCAAAAGCAGCCACCAAAGTAAATTCACAGGAAAAGTTACAATAAATCACTTAAGTTGTGACCCAGAAGCTTCAGCTGGATAAGAGTTAGGAGTTTGAGCATATTAGCAAATTACTAATTAAGTTTATTTTCACATGTAGGAGATTTAAAGTTATGGGAAACCCTTAAGAGTTTTTTCCTACTTTACTTCAACTAAAAACATGCAGGTATTTTAGGAGCTGAGCACAGTAAAATACAGTTTTGCTTTCAGCTGAGCATCTGCCTCTTGTACAGAACTACTTTCACTCACATCCCTACAATTACTAATGCCAATCCAGGCTATAATTCCTGAAATTAGTTATGAGATGGGAGCAATTTATGTTCTATTACTACTTCTTTTTGAGAAGAATTTTAATTTTTAAGATGTGCACAGAGATCTCTCACTTTACTCACATGTTAATATTAATTGTCAAGTTGTTTACAGTGAATGGCAGTCGATATTCCACATCTTTTTGGATTTCTGCAATGCTGTCGAAGAAGAAACTGTTAGCATACAATTCATGGTCAATATAACAGCCTATGGTCTAAGTAAAGGCATGACCTCAGACCTCTGTATTTAGTTTAGTTTTGAAAAGCCTTGTAAGAATAAAATTTAAAATGCTGGAAAAAGTTAATATGCTTCAGAATACTATATTGAATATTAAGATTAAAGCAAAAAAACAGTAAATTCAGCTTAGTAAACCTCATACATGATCACAAGCAAAGGAAGTAACAATAGGTAAAACAGTGCTGCTTACTGAACTGACAACCACCTCTGTTTATTTTTTTTTCCACTTACTGGCTTACTTTAAAACATAACATCACTGTTTTTTTAATATACTCAATTTTATCTAATAAAACATATACTTTGCCAAGGAATTACACTTGGTGAACAACTAAGTATTGCCTGCAACAATGCCTAGAGATTGACATTCAGAACAGAAATTATACTAGCCTTCTCACTAATAGATTAGCTTACTGTTTAATAGTAGCTTTTTCTATATGCACTGAGATCCGTGCACTTGCACAGACATTTTCAAGAATTATCTGGAGAAGAGCTACTTGCAAGAATGTAAAGCCCTGTAATCCAGGGATATGCAAGACTTCCAAGAAAGCATCAAGTGAAGAAACATATCTTGTGAAATCTGCTAAGACTGAATCCAAATTTGCTTCTCCTGCAACAGGTAAGTTACTGAGAAAAATTGCTAAATTAGCTACATTAATAGGAAGTTGATTTCAAGACTCAAAACACTCCAAAATTTGTATATGCAGCAAGACTGTTTTGAAAGATGGCATCCCAAAGAATGTGGATGAAGAGTAGAAGACTTAGCTCAGAAGCAGAATTAATGGAGAAATATGAATGTAGCTAAACTGGGACTAAGACATAAAGAGGGCAGAAAATTAGCTTCATTTTATAATGCCTCAGTCAAAACAAACTTGAAAATCAGACTGACTTGTCTTCTTGTATTTTTTCCTGCCTGCCTCTGGTTAATAATATTCTTCTCCCTTACCTCTCTAAGGACCCCTTAGAAAGGGAGGGAACGTTACTCCAGCTGGGAATAACAAAAGCCAGATTTTCCCAGACAGCCTCTTTTCATCCAGCTTCAGAAATGCCCCTCCATTCACAGCCAGGTACACTCCATACAATTACTTCCTCAAAAACCCGAAATATTTGTGAAATTGGCTCTGAACAGATTTAAGTTTAAGCAAACAAAAATACTTAGTAATAGTCATGTTTCCTGTGTGATAATTCAAAATATTAGGATAATGAACGATCTGCAAACATTAAACTTGGAAAAATGTATCTCTTCCACTCCCAGTCTTAGCCCGACATAATAGAAAACATTCTCCTTCCTTTTCGTGGATCGTTTTGGAGGTATCTATTATTTCACTTCAACAGACATCCTAGGAAGCATGAGGAAACATGTACCTCTTTTTAAAAGATGAACACTTTTAGAAGACTAAAATTCAGGCAAAAACTGATCAGCATATGACAAGCTGAAATATCTCTGGAAAACGAAGGTGTTTTGCTGCAAAAAAGTGTGGCCGTTGAACAGGCAAAAAACACCTGTGTCTGGTGAGCAGCTAAATAAAACAAGTTATTAAGGAACAGGTAGTTATTAGCAAGTTAGCACTGTACATCAGAACAACAGTTTGTAGATCCAGTAGGGCTGCTATGCCACTGTGGGTAAAGGCCACTGCGACACACAGCTCCTTTATAAAGTATGTTTTATTCTTAACTTTCAAAGAACTATGCTCTTACACTTTCCCAAAGGAGGGCTTTATTCCAACAAACGCAATCTGCACCTCTTTGTGGACTTCAAAGCCCATTAAACAATTTAGCTGAGTTCCCAGTCAAGCGGCCGGTGTAACTGAGCACGACGATCTGCGCCCGATTGCCCAGCCAAGCCACACCGAGAAAGCCCCAGCCAGCGGTGATGGCACACCTGCCCCCCGACAGCAAACCTTGCTTTCCGTTTCCAAGTACAAGGTCCCCGACCCCCACACAGCTTTCTCGCCACGGGCCAGCTTCCCCCGTCCTCTGGCTACGCACTCGTGGCCCTGCCCCTGTCCCATTTGGACTCTGCGGAGCATCGACTCCCGGCCACCTCCCCGGCACCACCCTACTCCCACCGAGCAGGACCCTTCGCCCTCGACACCCCGTGGGGTAGCCCGAGCTACAGCAGCAGCAGCTGTCGCGCACGACCAAGGGCCCGCAAGACCCAGGCAGGCCTCAACGGCAAGGGGACGTGGCAGAACTACGTCCCTGGGTATGCGTGTGGAGACATACGCCACCCTCTCGAGGCGCCGGACCCCGGCCGGGCAACACAGGCCATCCCCTCCTTCTCGCCCGGCCGCGGCCACTCACGAGGCGTGGGCGCCGCGCAGGGACTCGATCTGCCGCTGCTTCTGCTGCTGGAGGCTGGTGAGGGCGGGCAGGGGCGCAGCGGGCGCAGAAGAACCGCTGCCCTTGGTGAGGGGAAACAGCCAGTTCATCCTCCTCACGGCTGCCCCCGGCCGGCGCGGGGGCACGGGCGGCACCGCAACCCGGCCTCGTTCCCTCGCGCATGCGCGCAGCAGCGCAGCGAGGCACCTCCCCGCCCCACCCTCACGGCGCACGTAGGCCTGCGTCACCGCCGCACGCCTATGACGCGAACCGCGACAGAGGGGAGAAAGTGGTGGCGGGCACCCTGGCGGTAGGAGGGATGAAGGAAGGGCGGTGCGGCTGATGATTGGACTCTTGCCGTCGGTCAGAGGTGAGGGGGGAAAGGCTGTGGTGTGGCGCGAGGCGATGATGTAATGGCTTTGTGCAGTGTGGGTAGCGTTTCCTGCGTCTCGCGCGGCGACTGGCGGCTGTGGGGCGTCAGGGGCCGCCGCGGGGCCTCGCCAGACCCGCCGCGGCCCAGCCTGGCTCGGCCCGGTCCGGCTCGGCCCGCCCGACAGCGTGAGTGTGGGAGGGAAAGGGAGATGGGGGCGCGGCAGCGGCCAGAGGGACCGTACGGAGCTGTGCCTAGCCCCTCCAGTATCCCTCTCCCCTTGGTCTAGTCGTGCCCCTCTCGGGCCCCAAGAATCCCCGCGGAGGCCTTGGGGCCTTACCGACTGTCATGACGGCTTGCTGGGGGCGGGTGGTGTTTTCGGGGATCGCGCGGCTGCCACAGGAGGCGGGCTCGGGAGCGGAGCCTCTCCCGGTGCTGGGCTGGGGCGTGGGAGTAAACCAGGGCAGCCCCTTCTCGGTTGCATCCTACTGAGGAATGTTGTCTGCCACGCTGCGGCGCAGGATGTGCTCTGCGGCTCCTCGGGGCGCTAGTAAGGCACTGTACGCATAAGCAGGCGCCCGGGAACCCAACCGAGGCGTGAGTCGTAGCCTGTCGGACCATATTTCGGTCCCTTCGCGCCGCTCTGTGGTTTAACACGGCCCGTACGAGCTGGAAAAGCATCTACTCAGAGCGGCTGTCTGCCTGCCTGGGTGGCTATTTGTCGTCCACAGTTTCCCCGAACATGGTGTAACGCTAATAGTCACTTTACCGCTTCGTTTCACGTTGCACGCAGCTGTGGGATCCACAGGAATGTGTTCTTCTAACCCGTGGGGTTAGAATAATGCTTATGGGTTCAGGTATCTCTTTTATCTATTGAGGTAAAGTGCTCCTTGTTGGTTTTCTTGACTTTGTGTAAGAAATAAAGTGCCTAACAAAATCGTAGGGTTTTAATTTTGGAAGGTAGTTGGAATCCATGTAGCTGAGATTCACATGGGTTTGATGGCTATGCTGTGCTGCATTTATGAAATTCTGAAGAACAAAGTTTGGTCCTGGTCTTCAAGCATTTTTTCAGATAAATGAAGAATAAAAAATTACATTTTGGTACTTTGCTTTCTTTGTCTCTTAGGTTAAAAAATTAAATAGTCATCTTTATGAAGCTGATCCTCAGTCAAGTGTAACTTTTGATGTATGGTCTCTAAAGCCCCCCACTATGCCAGCAGCAACAGTAGACCATAGCCAAAGAATCTGTGAAGTTTGGGCTTGTAACTTGGATGAAGAGATGAAGAAAATTCGTCAGGTTATACGGAAGTATAACTACGTAGCTATGGTAAGTGGGCACTTGATGTTTGTGTAGCAATTTGCCACAAAAACCATCCATGTTAGTAAATTAAAGCTATAAAATTGGGCATCCATTTTCATTGCAAGGGTAATGGATTCTTAATGTTGAATTAGCACTGTATGAACATTAGGATCCTAAACTTGTTACCTTTTTTAAAGGTTGAATTTACACAGTGTTCTTCAGCTATGAAACTGGTAGATACTTGAATTATGTTTTATTAAAAATGAGTACTATAAATGAGTGTTGTCTTTTTTTTTTTAAGTTTTAATTCTAATCTTACAGGATACAGAATTTCCAGGAGTAGTTGCAAGGCCTATTGGAGAATTCAGAAGCAATGCAGACTATCAGTACCAGTTATTACGCTGCAATGTAGACTTGCTAAAAATAATTCAACTAGGACTGACATTTATGAATGAGCAAGGAGAATACCCTCCAGGAACTTCAACTTGGCAATTTAATTTTAAATTTAATTTAACGTAAGTATTAAGTGTCTGTGCAGCTGTATATATGTTTCTGACTTACTGAAATGTATTATAGGTTATGAAAGTTGTAGCAACTCTTTATGTGACTGGAAAACCTTAATCAGCTGAACACATGCTTTTTGTCCCTCAATTTTGTCCTGTCTGTCTTTCTCTTGGCAATTTGGATGAAAATGTTCAGCAATTTCAATAAAAGTGTTTAAAAAGAGGCCTTTATACTTAGTGCAAATAGTTAGGTCTGCATTTTCATATTTAGCATTTCAGAGTACTTCTACCTTAACTTAGTTTAACTCTTACTAGTTGTTACAAAAGTCGCATGTTGTTTCTTTGCATATTTTTAAAGAGAAAATACCAACAAGGGAAGAAAAACTGTAAAGTTACTGAGGTGACTGAAAAAGAATTGTGACGAATGTTATCAGCAAGTTCTAAAGCCAAGTGTACTCTGTCCTCTTTAAAACAACACTGTTCTTGCTTAGAGCCTCACAAGAAGTTCTAGATAATATTACAGGCAAAATACTGTCAACTTTTTAATACTGCTGCAGTTTTTCTTGTGCTTTCACAGCAACTTACTCTATTAAGCTACTATATCTTACATTTTTTCTAGAAAAGTTTGAGAAAGATTACTGATTCTTTAGCATATCTCCTGTGGAGGTTTCTGTTCTGGATTATTTTGTGTGAAGTGGTGGTTAAAAAGCAAGCTATTTTTTACTATGTGTTGGCATAGTATTGAGAACTCTTTTCACAGTGTGATTTTTCTGTGATAAACCTTGAAGTATAAACTTAACTTTTCCAGTGGGATGAGGCACTTCTGTGGAGTTGTAATTATATTTTTAGCTGGTAGTTGACAAGGTTATTGATATCTTTAATTTTTTCCTGAAGTAAACTCTTACAGCCCGTCAGGTTTTCAAATGGCTTGAGTTGAGTATCAGTGCAAATCCTTCTCAGACTTAAATGTGTTGAAGGCTAGGGTTTTTTTGACAGTTGCGTTACAAGCTGATCACTGGATGGCTTGATAAACATGAATTAAAAATGCACACTGCAAAGATTTAGAAAACAGACCTCTTTTTCTGCAGATAAAATGTGTTTTCAAAGTATTTGCAGTTCTTAAAAAGAAAAAACCTGCTGCTCTCTCTTGATCTTATCACAAATCAGTTTGATCTGAGGAATGACATGCTCTTTAGGTTTTTTTGAAGCACCTCATGAAAGAAAAGGAAGTGCAGGTTTGATACTTCAGTATCTCTAAGCTTGCCTGGCTGTATAAACGCTGGATACAAGTTATCCATTGTGTTAATAGAAGAATGTACTAGTTCTGCTAAGTATGGGAGGAGGAGGGAAAATTAATTAAAAACCTCCAAACTGTGATCTGGGAAGAAGAGCCTGTGTTTGTTTGATTTTATGAGCTTCAAAGGTCTATTTAATGTCAAGCAACTGGAAACAAAAGTATTTTTTTCATCCATTTGTGCCAGATGCTGCACAAATAAGTCAGTTTTAGTAGGGCAATAGGTAGTCATCTAACTAACTTCTTGCTAGTTCTCTGGGGGGAATTTACTAAAAGGTGAGATAGGCAAGTGCTGCATGAAACAAGATTTGTTGTTTTGGTGGGTTTTTTTCTTTTTTTAAGTATGTGGGTGGAGAAATTACTTATCTTTGGTTATAAACTTACTTTTTGGAAGTGGCTCTGTGTCTGTTGTTCTGCTTCTAAAGCAAAATAGCTGTTGGCTGTTCCTAGGTGGTAATTTTTTTTGTGTGTTGTTCCAGCCAGGTCTTGTTTTGTGTGCTTTTAAAGAGCATAAATGCTTCTCTAAACTAACTATTCAGCCAGTTCATGCAGAGCAACAAACTAGAACTTAAAACATCTTTTTGTGAAATGGGCATGTTTGTTTTCTATGGGTTCTTTCATGTGTTAGAGAGATGGACAGGTGCTGAGAAGCTGATGCCTTGAAGCTGGAGAACTAATGAGCAGCTGTGTAGGAGGGAGGAAAAAAGAGAAAACATATCTTGAGACTGTATCTCTGTGTTCTGGTGAATGATGCCTTGGTATTAGGAATAAGGAATATGAGTCTATGACTCTAATAGTCAAGTTTAATATATTGGTTGTCTAGTTTTATTTTTTTGTGTCTTCTCTTTGTCGCTTTTTTATTAAAATTGAAAAGTACAGTGAAGAGATTTTTGTAGAACAGCATGTTATGGTTTGAGTGAAGGAGCGAGACTTGTGGATTGGAAAAGGCAAAATAACTTTAACTACTTTAATGAAAAGCAGTAACAGCACACAAATATATATAAATATAGATAAAGAGCCAGCACCAAGATCCAAACCTCCTGCTCTCCCTTCTGATTGCTATGTTACCGTAGCTGAACTCAGGGGGCAGGGGGAAGCTGGATACTGGAAGTTGGACTCAGAAGCGAGAAGCAGCAAAGCTGGGCCCAAAGGAGGATTGCAAGACAAGCAAAGAAGAGGGCGCAGAGGGAACTGCCCCTTAAATTTATACTGAGCATGACGTGTATGAAATGGAATACTCAGTTGGTCAGTTTGGGGTCACCTGTGTTGCCTGTTCCTTCCCTATAGGTGCAGGTTCTCACCCTGCACCCCCCTCATTTCCCAGTGGAATCACAAATGGTTTACATTCCAATTTTTAGCTGTAACCCAAACATTTAGGCCTAAACTACTAGAAGCTGACAATGTTTTGAAAAGATACTACCAGCTTTCAGAGAAATGCAGTCACTTTTTAAAGGAACCTTTGCTAGAAGTGATACCACCTTAGCAGAATCAATTCTGCTCCAGCCTGAACTAGGACACAGCATGTTTTGGACATGCTATGCCCAAATAGCATATGAATATACTCCTCTAAGTAGAGCCATGTTTGCCTGCTTGTTTGTTTTTTGTTGTTTTGTTTTTTCGGTTAACCATTCTATGCCTTTGTTATGGTGATGTAAATTAAACTTTAGGGGAAAAAAACACCATCCATT
>VWZO01022491.1:124448-142166 GCA_013396975.1 Bucco capensis | reverse complement strand
CTACCCATCCAAGGATTCTAGGAACATGGGTATCACTCCCCACCCTTTCCCGTGGGCAATGAGTTTAATGCTCCCTCTGCTGTGGGCACAGTTATGGCTCCAGGGGCCACAGGAGACCACAAGGGATTGTCAGATTGTGCTTGGGTGAGAATGGAGGTGCCAGGAATAGTGCAATGCTAGTGAAGGTTGACAAGCTACAAAAAATGATTGACTTTGCAATTAACATGGAACAAAATCAAGTTGCTTCTGCTCTGTGCTAGTGAAATCTGTCAAATGAGTAGCAAAAAACAATTGTTACCAGGTTTATAATCACTGATGTTTGTAGATTTTAAAAATTTCCTTTTCCTCTCTGTTTTTAGAGAAGATATGTATGCCCAGGACTCTATTGAACTGTTGACGACATCTGGTATTCAGTTTAAAAAGCATGAAGAAGAAGGAATTGAGACACAGTACTTTGCAGAACTGCTTATGACATCAGGAGTTGTACTGTGTGAGGGGGTCAAGTGGCTTTCCTTTCACAGGTAATGTTAACTACTTCAGTTTTCAGTGCTGGATTTCACATCTTGTGTTCAGTGGTATACTTCTGATAATGTGTATAACACACATCTTGGTTGGCAAGAATTTGGAAATATTTCTGCTTAATACCTATTGCACCATTCCATGTTAGAAGAACAGAGTGTCTGGGGTGGTAGTGTTGTTTTGTCTTTGGTGTTGATGCTGTAAGCAGAGAACTGAAAACTGTGAGAGTTCTAAGCCAGCAGGTGGCATTGTGTCTTTTACTATCACACATGCAAGTAACAATGTTAATAATGATAAAAGCAAACTATTCCTAAGCAAATATTGTTTGTCTCCTAGGAGAGACCACAGAATTAACAGTGAAGTGTTTTGTAAAGCACTTTACTATATTTAAAACAAATTCAAACCTAGGCAGCTGAAAATTACTCAGCATGGATGGAGAGCCCCCGTAAACTTTAATTCTAGCTGCAGAAATGAATGTATTTTACTATTTATTCCATCTCAGGAACTCATCTTCCAAGAAGAAATAGAAATGCAAATGCTAAATCTGCTATGAACCTGTCAAGATACAAAAGATCTTTGGGTGTTAACGAGATTAAACACTTTGAAACTTATGCAGTAGCATCGTGGTTTAACCCCAGCTGACAACTGAGCACTGTGCAGCCACTCACTCACTCTTCCCCACACCACAGTAGGATGGGTAGGAGAATTGAAAACAAGTAAAACTCATGGGTTAAGATAAGAATGGTTTAATAATTGAAATAAAAATATAATAATGAAAAAGAATATAATAAAAATAGAGTGAGAGAAAAGCCAAGTGATGCACAATGCAACCACCCACTGACCAATGCTCGGCCAGTCCTTGAGCAGTGATCTGCCCCTTGTAGCCCACTCCATCCAGCTCATATACTGAGCATTAACATGCTGTGGTGTGGAGTATCTCTTTAGCTAGTTCAGGTCAGCTGTCCTGGCTATACTTTGGCCCAGCTTCTTGTGTACATCCTTGCTGGCAGAGCATGGGCAACTGGAAAAGCCCTAAGATAAGCTCCACTTAGCAACAGCTGAAACACCAGTGTGCTATCAATGTTGTTCTCATGCTAAATCCATTATACCAGGTATCCCAGCTGAAATGAGGACAAACGATCATTGTGTAGTCAACCATGCCAAAGATAATTTGAGCTTTTTGCAAGCAACAATAGCTTTAAAGGCTTATTGCTCTATAATGCCCTCAAGTTGGCATTTTAAATACTGGCTGCTAAACAAGTCAGTAAAAGTAGAGCAAATGTTTCAGCTGAGGCTTGTGGCTTCCTTACAGCCCTACTCTTGTTTATCACACAGGCAACATTCATTGGTGGTAACATGTAGATGGAATTGGAAAAAAATAAATTCTTCAACCTTAAGTATTAAATCTTGGAGGAGAGAATACCTCATGGAATTAGACAAGTATTTAAATTATGCACCAACTTAAAAATAAAGATTGCTTCAGCAAGGAATAGTAGTAGAAAGCACTGGTGGTTGCAGAATTCATTGTTTTAACTTGCTTTATAGAAAGCAAGTATTAGACTGACTTTCCAAAAGGAGGGGGGGAGAGAGAGGACCCTCTTTGAGTGAACTTGTTGCCTAATCTGCCAACATCTTCCACTTGCAGCTGTCTTGACTCTCAATATGACTCAATTTTCCTCTTGCTGCCTTGCTACTAGGGTAGCACCTGAAGGAAAAATACTGGAATGAGAATGCCATTAACTGTCAAAATAACTACAAAGGTTATCTTAGTGAATAAGCTTTTCTCAGCTTCTTAAACCTGTTATTATGGGCTCTTTTGTGGATATTTGTGATTTACACTTGACTACAGTAAAGTAACTTGGATGGTTCAGAAGAAGGGGAGAGGAGGCATGTTTTGCCTGTGACTGGTACATTCACAGACACTGCTCTGAAGAAGCAGCTACAGCTGCAGAATGATGTTTTTTCCAGTATCACCTCTTAACCGACCCCAGTCTAAGTTATCCTAGCAAAAGAATGCCTGAGCCATTTCTACACTAGGAATTCTTTTTAAAGCATAATGATACTGATTTTTTTTGTGATTCCTGACTAATATGCTTGCCAAAGTATAGTGCAAACTGTGCCATACTATTTTTACTAGTGCAGCTTACGAAGGCGTTTTGGAATGGCTTTAACAGAAAGTCCAGTGTCATCTGTGCTAAAGTGAGTTTCTGAAAATGGCTTTAGAAATCCTCTTAAACCAGCTGTTCCATCAAATGTTTGTCAAACACTGATTATCCACAACTGTCCTTGAAGTCAGAGAGTGTTTAAAGGCTTTTGTGCTTAACACAGCATGTTGATACTATATTGAGCACCAAACCCTGGAATAGTGGGTTAAGTTCTGAGAAGCTGAGACTGTACAAAGCTATAAATGGGCCTGGGTCACATAAAATGTGCCACACAGAATATTGAACAACTGTTTCTTAGGTTGATTGTTCTATCAGCGGAAACATAAAGAGTGGGACAGCTCAGTTGAAAATTTGTTTCATGTAGGCTGTCCATGCAGTAGTTCTCAGACTGCTGACTGTGCTACTGCTTCTTTTTCTTTTAGATGCTTTCATGAGTCTCTTAGGAAGTGGTCAGAGGTGAATTACTCCTTTTTCAGAGTGTGAGGTTATGTTTTGGTTTTGTTTAATTTTTCAGTCTTTGATTTTGTTGATCTTCTGTAGTTTATTTCTAAGCTCTTAGCTTCTCAAAGAGTTTTCTTTGTGTGCTTTTTATCTCTGCATTTGATGTAGCTGCCTTGGCATTCTGACCTATTGGCAAATCTATGTGGACCTGCAGTTTTGTCAGGCATGAGTGAAGAAATTTTGCACTGAATTCTTTTGGGATAGTAAGGGAAAGAAATACAGACATGTTTGATTTTTTTTTTTTTCACGGTCTTGTTGCCTGCAGCTGTCAGTGTTCAGTGAAAAAAAAATGTAGTTATGATGGTGCTTATGTTGCTATATAGCTCCAGGGATTGTAACTAGCCTGCACTCAGTAACTTTGAGTGATTATATTAGAAATGGTGAAGGCTTTATAAGGAAAGGAAGCCTATGTGCTTCAAGCTATAAACCAACTACTAATTGCCTGTTAGAGGATTAGAAGAAAAATTCTTTAATGAGCAGGTAATTATTGAATAGCTCACTGTGGACTTTCTTGCCCTTACATTAGCATTCAGCAGTGGCCACTCAAAAACTTTTGAACTCGATCTTATTAGTTGTTATGTCTGTGTAAGATTGGGTGACTGAAGTCTATGACCATCCAAAGTAGACTAAAAAGATTATGTAAATGCCTTGATACTGCACTATGATTAGTAAAGTATGGTTTGTGATGATTGTTAAAAGCACTGTGGACTGAATGTAAGCAGCTGGAACTTAAGGAATGAGACATCATTTTGCTGAGCTGACTAACCCATGCTTAGGATCAAAGAACAGGTATCTGACTGAATGCTGCCATGCAATGGAAGGGTGATTATGCCTGTTCAGATATCCTGTTGCCTTTTTCTGCATGAGGATCCTAGAATGAAAGAATCTGCTAAAATTTCCAAGGGAGAAAAATATATAATTCATCAATATTGCAGATTTGTGATAGGCTTACTCCCTTTCAATACAAAGAGTAAATAAATCTTCACTTTTTCTTACAATGTTTCCTCTTAATAGAAATTGGAAGTGTTTGGGAGCATATGCTTTCTAGTAATTCAGTCGTGTACATAGTTATTTTATGGAAGGGGGAGAGTAAAAATTTTTTTGTTTTATTTGGAATAGGAGCACCAGTGGTGTTTTCTTTAAAAGTTTTAATACAGCTGTTATCGCTTGAGGCACAAAGATGACTGATGTCAGGAATTCAGTGAGTTAATAAGCTCTTTGATCTCTTGAGGAGTAAGTCTCCTTTATCCTGAACAGTTTTATTTCTGCATTTTTATGAATAACATTTTTTGCTAATGCAGCTTTTTTCTTTTCTTCTGTAGAGGGCTTTATGCTGATACAGGCTTCTCCATGCCCACAACTATAAACCCACTCACCCTTGTCCATGAGGGATCAGATAAAATTAAGCTTCCAAGCTAGTGTTTTGAAAAATATACTACAAGTTTTTACTTTGCAAGACTAGGCTGAAATCCTTCTTTATCTCTGGCTCCTTTGCTCCCTGGCCAGTGGCTGCTGCTATGGATGTTGGGAGTGCTGCCAGCATTGCTTCAAAGCACCAGATGCAGTGCAGGATTCGTTCAGCATATGAAATTCTTGTTCAGAGCACTGGAAACCACCACGAGAGCTTCATTCATCCATATCTTTTGTATATTTTGTATTAATGGACTTTTAGGAAGCAATCCGTTAATTCTCACTTTTTATGTTTAACATTTTCTACCCTCTCCATATTGCTTTTCTTGCAGTTAAACATCTCAGTCAGTATTTAGCAAGTTGCAAAACTGTTGGGTTTGAGTGTGATCCTCACATAACTAAGGGCAAACGTGCTCTTAAACCAGAAATTTGAAGTCTGTGGTGTCCAACTCCTTGAATTTTCTCTCAGCTATATGCTAAGGCTCCTTACGCAGCCAAACTGACACAGCCTTCAGCAGAGAGCCTTGCTGTGTGTTTTCATCACCTCTGTTGGTACATGGATTTTAAAAATCACATGTCAGTAAAATCTAGGAACTGATTTAGTTCAATGCAAACCTAGTAACAAAGTGCACTTACCAGTCTCCCATCTAGTTCAGTGCATAAGTGCCTGAGCAATCGCGTGCAAGCAATTAGAACATACTAGATAATGAATAATCTGGTTTGTAATCTGCCTTCCTAGGGAAAAGGATGACTAGTCATCACTACTTTTTGTTGTGGTATTTAGTCTTGCTTACTACCTGCCATTTGTTTTTCCTGTGCTTTAAACCCTCTGTTTCCTCTCCTAACCCTCTGTAAAAGTAGACACTTTCCCATTTTACTGCCACACCTCATTTCTATGTCCTTTCTTCAGTCAAACCGTTGAGAGGGAACTTTTCCCAACGCCTCTCTCTACCACACACTCACATGCTATAATACCTCAGTTACTTCTACCAAACCTGTATTGCTCAGTTATTTTGCTGCCTCCTCTGCTGGCCTACATGCACATAAAACACTTTTTTCAACTTACCCTGTCCTTGCCTCCAGAAGGAGTAACAGTCTACAAGCTATTACATTTTTCAGCTGTCTTAACTGTGTGCTGATTTAATTTCGAAGTTGAAAGATAATCTGCTCTTCATTGCTGAGGGTGAAAATTTCCTCCAGGCGTAAATATGTATTGGCTCTGGAGACATAGGAATCTTTGGGATCCCAAGAACTGTAGAAGTCTCTCTGTCTCTGTTTGTTATGAGAAACTCCAGTCTGTGTGAAGGGAACCAGCTAGAAGTATTTCTGGTCTAAGTTCTTTCAGGTGTAACTCCTTTGCATAGACAGGAGTTTGACTTGCAGCTCCCTTCCAGCTTAGGAGATTCTATGATTCTTGTTATCAGATGAAGGCTCAGCAGCACTACCTTGTTTCAGGATTTAGAGAAGCTCCTGTTGGCATATCTTTTTGCTTCTTCACTTGACCTCATTCAGAGTAAATTAAAATGTTTTCTCTGGACTCTGCAGTGGGGCCATTTACATGGAGGCTTAGCCTTAATTGTATTGAAATTAAGCAAAATGTCCTGTTAATGTTTAATATAATGTTACAAGTAAGAAGTAAGCTTCTAAGCTGTTTGCTTATATTGTTTTTGTTATTAATTGGCAGTGGATATGACTTTGGCTATCTAATCAAAATCCTGACAAACTCTAATTTACCTGAAGAAGAGCTGGACTTCTTTGAGATACTGCGATTGTTTTTCCCTGTCATCTATGACGTAAAATATCTCATGAAAAGTTGCAAA
Organism: Bucco capensis; assembly: GCA_013396975.1. Taxonomy (NCBI): domain Eukaryota; kingdom Metazoa; phylum Chordata; class Aves; order Piciformes; family Bucconidae; genus Bucco; species Bucco capensis. The sequence continues at coordinate 135,751 of VWZO01022491.1, read as the reverse complement.
AATCTGAAGGTAAGTAATATGTTAATGACTTGGAACAAATTTTGGGTGTGGAGGCAGAGTGCTTTCTGCTTAAAAATACTTGTTTTCTATATTTTTTTTCTGCTTTTGCTTTGGTAATTCCTGTGAAGCATTGTCATCTCAAGCTTTATATATGTAATATTAAAAACTATTGATAGAAGCAGGCAGGAACACATATTAATTTTTATATCTGCTTATCAGTTAAAAAGGGCATGTTGATACTGTATTTACAGTACCCAGTCTTTGCTGAGAGATGATAAACCCGTGTTCTTGAGGCATGATGGGTTTCATATACTCTTATTTCCTCATTGTGCAGTCTACTAAAGGACTGCAGTCGTCTTGGCAAAGGTAATTGCAACGATGATGCTGTGGAAGTGTCTTGGGAAGACAAGTGGAGCGAAGAATGTTTCAGATGACCCCTAAGGAAAGATAAAGAACAGCGTTATGTTCAGGGACAACGTGTGAAGTCTAGGAAAAATAATACAGTACTAGAAACTAATCTCTTATGTCAGGCCAGCAGGGCTGCTAGTTGATTTACTCTATCAGGCATAAAGTTTGGATACATTGTTGGACTGGAGAATGAATGGAAACTGGAACTAAGCATGGAAAGGGGAAGACAGCAAGTGAAAGCAAGATGCTACAAGGGATTGTTAAAGCTTAACTTCCCAAAGAACTGTGTGAGACTGGACTGCTGGAATGAGGTGCATCATTCATCTGAGGCAATTAATGATTTACTGCTTTTAAGGAAAGTAACTTGATTTATCTAGGCTTTCTTAATGAGAACTTGTAAGAAAAAGCAAACACTGACTGTAGTACAACCAAATCTTAACTGAGGGATGGCTTGCCACTTCATCATGCTGAACTAGTGATCTGTGTTTGTAGTCCTCTGTTTCTTTGTGAGATGATAGTGTTATTTTTAAGTAGTAGCCTACTTCTGTGGGAAGTAAATTGTGTAAATCCTTCTGTTAATCAAATTAGTGTTGAAAATTGAAACCTCCCTTCCAGTTAGTAAGAAAATTATATCTATTTGTGCTCATCTAGAGTTATTGGCAATGGCTACTAGAGAATATCTTAGAAACGTTTTTTCTCTACAGAGGCCAGAAGGAAAAAAGAAATGTTCATAAACTTCAGGAGTTCCAAAGGAGGGGCATGGGGGCACTTCAAGCAAGAAACACCCTCACTTTCTCATGTGTGGGTGAAGCAAAGTAAAGCATCTAGTGTCTTAGTGGTGGTGAGATACCAAGAGAATATATAATCCAACTTGAGTGATGTAGAAATGGTGACAGAATGATGTTCCATGTCACCATTCTAGAGGTGATGTTATCATGTGGGTTTGGGGAGGAGGGGATTATATTTCCTGTCACTTCATTAAGATGTAGTTGTGTGTAACCTACACTGTTTAGAGAAACTAATGTGTTTTGGAAGACACCGAAAACCTTGGCATATGTTATTTGAGCAAACCTTAAGAACAAGGGTGATTTTCTCTCTTATTTTCAGAGCTGAATATGTGGGTCAGCTTTACTACAGTAAATCTTGGTCTTGTCACCTAACCATCTAACCTGCAGACTGGTAATAATAACAGAGGAAGGGATGTGGACTATCCTATCCTTCCACATTTACCAGTGATGAAATGATGGTGGACTTGTACTGTACTGAAAAAAATTTTGTCTGAAACAAATTGCTAAACATTTGGTGTTGTGACTCTAAAAATGCATCTGCTGTCTCCTAATCTTTCTCTTCCAATCTCTATTAAATTGCAGTGAATTGAAGATCTGTGCAGTTGTCCTTTATTTACTTGTCTAAGTTACTTTTCATAGCAAAGTCAATGACTTGCTGTATGTCCCCTATTTTCTGCCACTACACACCCAAAAAAGACTTTTTGGCATTGAGAAGAGAAATATGCTACAGGATTGGGAAGCTGTTTGATGGAATCTTTTGTGGTTACATAGTCTGTAATTTACAGTATGTTACTCAAATGGACACAAGTACTTCACTGGCATGCAGATTGGGAGTCAACTTAAGACATTAATGTAGTATAGGTTAAATTCTTGGTTGTGCTCTAAAAATCTTTATATGTAGACAATTCCAGACCTTTTGATATGGAAACTCTAACGTAGATTTACAGACTTGTTGGAAACCTGCTTTTAATATAGGGTTGGTACAGAACAACAGACTCTGGTACCAGAGTCAAACAAGAGTTTGAACTGGATTTTCTGTTGAGTGTGGTCATGTGATTATGTAAATCATTCCATAGTCTTTTTCCTGAAAGAGTGATGCTCTGAAAATTCAGGAAGAATTTATTCTTCTCCAAGAGTAAAATTTTCTTACCTGTGTTCAGAGACAGCCAGATTTTATTCTGTAATTACTGCAGTTATAGACCAAGAAGTTCCACACAGAAGTGGTCTGTGGTATATTTAGATAGATATATGCTGTTAAAAGCACTATTTTCAAAGCATTCTTCTGGAAGCTGCTGTTACTGTTACTTTGAATTACTAAGTCTACGTTCCGTGGTGTGCAGCTACTGTGTAAATACTAGTAATTTTTATTCTTGAGTATTTTTTCCCCCAAAATTATTTGAAGCTAGAGTACATAGTCTTACAGCTAGCAGAACCTGATAATGACACACTGCTAATTTGCAGCTTGAGGAAGTACAGGGTTCAGGAACAGAAAGTGATGCCTTAAAAGCTTGTTGGCCTAACTGCTGTTGCTAACTCTAAAGGTCATTTTTGGACTTAGAAAGTGGAGACCATGCTTGTATCTGAGATGCACTTTTTTGACCCTGACCACCAATCCTCAGTGTGTTTTTGAGAGTGTAAAGAACTGAGTGTGCTTGTAGTGTTCAAATGTCATAGCCAAGCACATAAAGAAAACAAGCTAGCTTAAGTACTTAACTCTAGAGTGTATAGACTTCTAAACTTCCATAAACTGTATTCCTGCTGCTCAATCTAAAATAAAACTAGCCATACCAGTGCTAGGTTTTCATGTTGGTTTGTGGGTGTTACTACTGAAGCTTCCATCTTTTTAAACAAAATGAAAACGTGGACCCAAATCTGGTGTAGTATATTCTCCTGGGTTTCCTTGATGTTTGCTCTGATTTTCAGTTCAGACTTGATTGTTATTGCTCTGTGAATTTTTTAACTTTGTTATGCTTTTGCCTTACTGCTTTTCCCTCCCTGTACTTGAAACAGGGTAAGAGTACAAGAAAAGGTGAACTGGGGCAGTAGGGAGACTTTCTTAAAAAGCATTGCCTCCTCTCTACCACATTTTTGCCTTGAAAAGTGTGTGCAGCACTGAGGATTTTTGGTCTTCATTTTTTTGATCTTTCTAGACCTTAAAAACACTACACATGTGCTTTAGTCTACTTCCAGTAGCTTACAGCATTAAAAATTTGCAGTTACAGCATAACATCAGTTCTTCAGCTGATCTGTTATCTGTTTAACACCAAAGTGACTTCTGATGGGTTTGCTTCCACATGTAGTTGTTATTACCATTTTGAGGGGCACTGAAAAGAGGTTTGTTTAGTCACTCTGTAGTTAAGGGGATAGTTTTCCACATTAACTTATTGGGAAAAGAATTTGCTTCAGAACTGGAGAAGTCTTAAAAACAAATAGATTTGCAGCTTTGGCATGATGTCTACATCTCCACATTCTGTCCTTTTAAACCATGTATCAACATTCAAAGTAGACAATTACTGTTTTAAATTGGTCCCTTTTTGTGATAGGTTTATATACTTTTAAGAAGTAGGTTTCTCACAGAAAAGCTGGTTATGCCATTAGATTTTAGTATCTTAGAAAACTAGTTGCAAGATGATGGCAGTGTTCAAGGCCAGGCTGGATGCAGCCCTGGGTGACCTGGGCTAGTGATTGGCATCCCTGCTCAGTGTGGGGAGGTTGGAACTAGATGATCTTTAGGGTCCCTTCCAACCTGCCCATTCTAGGATTCTAGGATTCTAGGATGGATTTTTTGCATGTTTTTTCCCTAGCCTCTTAATGGCAGCTAATGAAACAAACTTTAAAGATGGGTAGACGATATTATAGAGATGGAGTGGGCACTTCCTTACTTTTTAGGCTTTACTGCCTGCTATCAAAACGACTGCAGTGTAACATTTTCCTGAACTACCTGAAGCATTTTAGACATTTAAGAATACTCTGTTTATGTGAAGTGGGGAAAACCCTCAACTTAATTGTTGAAAGGTAAGTGGAAAGGAAAAGGTCTGTTTCAAAGAAAGCCTAGATACTTTTAACACGTGAAGGCATATGGGCTCCTTGTTTGTAAGTGCTTAAATTCTTGTGTTTATAGAGCAATGGTTTTACCTTTCAAACTTTTGTTGGTCACGGATCCTCCTTTATTTAATCAATATTGACACAGAATTTAATGCTGCTATTGATACCATTGATACTATCAATATATCATTTGATATATTGATAATATATCATATTGATACCATTGATACTATCAATATATCAGTATTGATAGTTTGATTCTCCAGGTATATATTTATCTAGTGTAATAACTACTGTGCAAATGTTAAAATATACATGAGATTGTATAACCTGTGTAATGGGTTTTCCCAAATGTAGCTCTTCAGTTTTCTGTTTTATTTTTTTCAGCAGTTAACAAATGTTTTCTTTTTCAGGGTGGATTACAAGAAGTGGCTGAACAATTAGAGCTGGAAAGGATAGGACCACAACATCAGGCAGGATCTGATTCTTTACTGACAGGAATGGCCTTTTTCAAAATGAGAGAAGTATGTAGACACTGGCTTTGTCTCCATAATAGTAATGTGCTGTGAGAGTCAGGTGGAATTGCTGATCCTGACAAGTATCAGAATAGATATTTATATATATCAAAATAAGTATAATATCAGATAAGTATTTTTAGGTTGTCTCTTGAGTGGCTTCCTGGGTCACTCCTTTTTTGACAAAAATAATACCACCTGTATTTTCTGTATGGTGTGAACCAGCCATACTGATGCCTTGCTTAGCTGCTGTGTGTGAGTAGTGCTTACTGTTTCTAGTGTGTGCCTAGGTTTTAGAGCTCTGGATGAGTTTCTGTTTTGAGCTTTTCCTTCCCTGTTTTGCAGGGTACATTTTTTTTAGGTGGCAGCTGCAGTAAGTTATGAGTTCCTGGGGCCAGACTCCTTTCAGGGAAAGAATGTTGACTAGTCACTTCTAGCTAAATTTACAGGCTATAGCTGTATTAATGAATGCCTCCCAGGCTGATGGGAGGAATGCCCATACATTTGTTCCTTACCATTGTGTAAAGCACTTGGGTTCAAAAATACTATGCATCAGTCAATTAATTGAAGGTTTGTAGCAGGGAAATCAGGCTTCACATGTCCTTGTTACTTGTCTCTGTATAACAGGAAGATAATAGGATATTTTGCATTAGCAGAACAAACAAATGTTGACCAGGCCTTTTCTGGGAAGCAGATGCCAGTGTGTCTGAACATGGCATTCTGCCATCACTTCAGTGGCCATGTCAGAATGGATGGCAGTAGCAAACACCATCTTTCAGTATGGTTTAGTATTGTATGCTGAGATAGAAAGGAGAAAGTGACCATGATTTCTCTGACAAATACTGCTGAGAAAGCAGGTGAAAAATAAATGCTGTGATTTAAGCTGATTTGTTCATCATAACAGTCTGTTCTGCCTCTGCTGGAACTGTTACATATGTCAAGCAGGTCATGGGCTACAGATGCAATGGAGAGGATTGTGTTTCTGGTACAATCTAAGCCCATTGCAGCTAACTGCTGTCTTCATGGTATTGTTAATATTTCACTCTGAAACAAATCAAGGGAAAGGGGAAGTATATGACAATCATACCTATATTCCCTCAATATACCACATCTAAGGTACTGCCTTTCAAGTTAGTTTTCTGGAGGAAAAGGTTCAAACACGATTGTTTTTGTAATTACTTGCAACTTGTGCTACATGGCAAATTAGCTTCTTAAATTTATTTACAAAAATCTCTTGTTTGGAGAAGTAGAAATCTGATTTTTTTAGTGTAAAACACTTGCTTAATTAAGCCAACAAAAGTGGATTGATTAGGATGATTTTTTTTTTTCCCAATGCTTTCAGAGATTATTTGGGAATGCAACAAATGTGTCCGAGAGAGAAACACATTTAGTGTGCATTTTTAAAGCCTTTTCAGTAGACTTCATTGTTTAACAGTGAATTTCTGAGTGAAAAAACTTCATTTTTGTACTTCTAAAAGCACTGTACATTTTATCTGCTGCAAAGTAGTTGCAACTTGCTTGATGGATTTTGGAGTGCTGAAAAAAAGCCAAAATAGTCACTGATCTTTTTCTCCCCATGAGAGATATTTAAATATTGATACTGCAACAACAGAGCTGTTGTTTGGGGGTTTTCCTATGTGTTTGTTTCTTCAAGAACTGCTGGGGGCTTTAAAACTTTTAATTGAGGTCTCCAATTCATGCAGTACAGAACTTTCTATCCAGACCAAAAGCTTGAAGGGAGTTTGCAGCCTGTGTGCTGTATGCAGTCCTCTGTGTTTAGATTGTTATTGTGTCCACTCAGCTCCTACCTGATTTTGGCTGGCTTAGATTTCTGATATTGATGGTGACTCAGAATGTCAGCCACTGGCATGTCCAGGATTGCTGTTACAAGTTTTTAGGGTAAAACAGTTTTGTGTAAGTGTGTGTCTTCATTTTTGTGTGGCAATTCATGGTTTTGCTTGAAAACCTAATCCTGAAAGGTAGAATGTCATAATAATATAAGATTTCATACATCTTTCACTGAAAGATTCTGTTTGCAATGAAGACTTGGAAGGTATAAATGCAGTCTTAGTACAAAATTTACTTTAATTTTACTGTTTCTTATTAAGTGAAGTCATCCTCTCTGAGGAGCTAGCTGGAAGTGCAACTTTCTACATTTCTCTTACTGAGTTTTTTGCTTAAACGTTCTCCTCACCCCCAAACCTTTATAATATAAATCAAGACCTCCATTATAAATCAGGTCCCATATAAATCAGGGAGCACCTCAGTGTGGGGGATGGATTCCATTCCCCACACTGAGGAGTAGGTAGAGTATGGGCACTGGTGATGGATGCCAAGTATATGCCTGATGTGAGAAACTCCACACAAATCAGTTGGGAGAAGTCTTCATTGCACTTGCAGAAGAGTGAGTGATAACTGATAATATGAAATTACAGAAACATTACATTTGGCTGTTTGATCAGGAAGGGTGTGCAGGAAGACTGCTTGTATTCCTTGACAGACAGGAATCATGTCATATAACACATTTTGCTAATGTATTGAGATTTGAGTGTTATTATGTTAATTATATCATCTTTTGCACCTTGGGATTTGATCTCTTACGCTGAAAAGAAAGTCATATTTAAAAATCTTTCTGTAGTTCTCTTTAAACTGAGCCTTTTCTTTGTCAATAATTTGTGTCTCTCTTTTAACTCCTTAGATGTTCTTTGAAGATCACATTGATGATGCCAAATATTGTGGCCACTTATATGGCCTTGGTTCGGGGTCATCTTATGTACAGAATGGCACAGGAAATGCATATGAAGAAGAAGCCAACAAACAGTCATGACATGAAAGGCCATTTTTGTGACCTCCATGTGCTTGTATATATAGGTTTTATCTCTGGTTGATTCCCTTGGACAATAAGGCTTTTTTTTCCCCCTTCCTCAGCACACTTTCTTTTCTGCCTTTCTATGAACTTGACTATTCCTATTACAGATTTTGATCTTAATATTGATATGTCAAATTTTTCTGGATTACATTTTGGCCTCATAACTAGCCCATTTGTAAAGAAGCATGTATAGAATCAATGTGGCAGAGAGAAGGGGGAAAGATAAATCATAATTAATTATCTGGTAAACTTACCTATATTGATCATCTAGTTTTTTGTCTCTTCCCCCTCCTTTCTCCAAATTAACTGGCACTGATTGTAACTAACTTCCCCAGTCATGTCTGTTCCTTCCAGTACGCAGGCATTTTAGCTATTCAAGATTGTGGACCATCAAATTTGCACTTTAGAGAGTGACTATGAGTCAGATCCTCTGTTCTATTTCAAGTTTTGTTTTGAGTTTTCTTTTGCCCTCAGCTAGAAAACAATCATCTGCCAAGTTCAGCAGTTTCCCACTGCGTAGCCTTGGTATCTCAACCTGCAGAACATGACTTGCTGCATAACCTCTGTTCAAGCAAAACAAACTACTGAAATCATCCTAACTGCTGTTGTTTTACTAGCATTCAGTCATCTTCAAACACATCCTGCACATGTCAACTGGTGGTTGACCTGCTGCTTTAAAACTGCTCTGTGATAAGGGAAAGAAGCTTGTAAAAACAGCTTTAACACCCTTCAGGAAAAGAACTGCTATGATATTAACATTTTTGCCATTAAGATGAGAGTTATTGGAGTAGCAGGAGATTGGTAATGGCACAGTTCCCTTAATTTACTGTCTAGCTTTTATTCTAGTAATCTACAACTCAGATTTTTTTTTTTATGAAGTCGTATTTATTATATACTTGATTTGATGAGTTTTGGAAGTCAGTTTAGTTGAGAATAAAACCCAAAGATCTGAAAAGACTATTTAATGGAATTTATGAATTAGAAGTACAATTAAATCATGGTTTTTTGTAGTTGCTACGAAGACAGATGCTACAGATACTTTGTTGTAAAACAACAAAATATAAATAACTTATAGCTAATAAAGTTACCTGAGGAGTGTAATGCTAGTTTATTTTTGAGTATATCTCAGCAATATATTTTAGATATATTGTTTTAAAGGACCCTAAATTACATTCTTAACTCTGCATAGCATGTGTCCAGAGCAGTTGTGCAGGAAGGATTTTGGTATTGAATAGCTAAAATACTAACCTGAAATGATGGCATGTGAGCCATTGTGTGCGTGCATGTGTGTAGGTGTGTGCGTGTTTGACACGGAAATCAATAGTAGAAAAATCTCCAGATGTTTGACAAATTACTCTGTCTTACCTTGTACTTCCAAAAAAAGAAAAAATCCAACACCTTTTTTTCATGGGGTTATGATTATGTAACTGGGTGGTCCTTTTTAAACAACAAATGATTTGCATAACAGAGGGTATTTGTTTTTAACGCTTTTGTAAATAAAGGCCTAAGAAATGTTTTCTTAAATAACAACAGACTGGTGGTTTTGTTGCAAAATTTTTCCTGGAATGTGTGTATTTAGTTCAGTTTTGTAGTCTGTTTTGTTTAGGTATGATAGTTCTCTTCCAGCATGGCTCCAGGGAGACTCTATTGTGGCCTTTCCCTACTTTAAAAGGGCCTATAAGAAAGAAGGGGACAATCTTTTTAGCAGGGTCTGTTGCAGTAGGACAAGGCGTAATGGTTTTAAACTAAAAGGGTAGATTTTAGACTAGCTACAAGGACGAAAACTTTTACAATGAAGGTGGTGAAACACTGGCACAGGTTGCTCAGAGAGATGGCAGATGCTTCATGCCTAGAAACATTCAAGGTCAGGTTGGGTGGAACTCTGAGCAACCTGATCCAGTTAAAGATGTCCTTGCTTACTGCAGGGGGTGCATTCTGTGACTCTATAATCACTGCTAACTCACTCTTGTTCCCTGACTGTGCTTTCAGAGCAGAATTATGTTCCTGTGTTTCCAATCAATTCATCCCTGCTGACCCGAGTTGTGAAAGTGCTGATTACAATTTACTACTAAAGCATCTGAATCCCAGTACTAATTTATTTTATTACATCTATGCATTAGATATTGGTGAATTCTTTTAACTTTGATTGGCTTTGGCTTTAAGACAAGGATTATCTAAAGGGAAAACTCTTACTGTGGCTTCAATATATGTCTTTTCACACTTGAATGGTAAGCTTATGTGGAGAATTTGCATACACTTGGAATCAAGAACCTCTGAAGTCTGATGCATTTGCTTTCAAGTTCAGTAGCTTTGCCCAGTGCATACTGATACAGGTATCTGTGGTTAACTTTTAAAGGGAATTATTCTCAAAGAACTTTAGGCTTTTGTTTTCTAGAAACATTTCAGTTGTGGATCAAAGGAATTTTTAGAGGCTTTCAAATGTGTGCCTGCAGTAGAAGTTTTAGTTCAGAGTGGGATGTGCTTTTGAAGCAGCTGCTGCATGTCGCATGTGCTGTGCTGTGCTTTTCTTCCCATCCTGAACTTCTCAGAGCTTGGATTCCTTTTGGAAGGAGCTAAACCCAAAGTTGCATGATACACCAATGTTTGTCTCTTGGCCCAGTTACTAATGAGCATGCAGTCTGCAGGAGATTTTCAAGACTCACCTGGACACGTTCATGTGTGACCTCATCTAGGTGATCCTGCTCTGGCAGGGGGGTTGCACTAGATGATCTTTCTAGGGCCCTTCCAACCTCTAACATTATATGATTCTATTTACCTTTTATGATAGAATAGCAAAGTTCTGCAAAATCCCCATTTTCTTTTGTTCTTGTCCTTCTGCATGCTCTGGAGGGGATCTGTAGTATCTATGGTAGTGTTTTAGATGCAGGTTAATTGCTGGTGTGCTTATATCATCTCTAAGCTACTGATTTTGTTTTTTCTGTTGTATTTGTTTCACCTACTAGCCAGTTTAATCTCTAATAGGATAGAGAAAATAACCAGCAATAGGTTTGTGTTGTTCAGGCAGTAACACACAGTTTTTGTATGCTGTGCATTTTGTCTTTTTAACTGGGGTTCCTTAGGTAAATAGAATTATTCTGTTTTCGGCAGAAAAGAAGGAAAATGCCTTCATAAAATGAAGACTGTCAGGAAGTGTTAGGTCTGTTCCAGTTATGCCAATCATTTAATCTTTTACAGGAAGTGGTAAAAGGGACATGGCTTACAGCACACTCTTTCCAACTGCTACAATCAAACTGTTGGGTCCATCTGCTTGATGATGATCTAGAACGAAGCATGTAAGCATTGTCCCAAAAACTCAGCCAGGTTTTAGGGTGACTGAGTTACTTTATTTCAGTGATGGGTGCCATTAGGAAAACTTGGAAAAATTAAGGAATTATCTATCTAGAATAAATCTTGGGAGAGATAAGAATAGAGGGGATGTAGATATTGATTGTATATTTTCAATGAAAGACTTCTCAATCTGGACTTTTGGAGAATGCAAAGCAAAGAGAATAAAAAAAAAAATTGAAAAAGGGAAAAATTGCAAACCTGCAAAGGGCAAGTATGGCTTGCCTTAGGTTATGTCGATCAGAGTGTGATAGGACCAGGGGGAATGGTTTTAAGTTGAAGGAGGGGAGGTTTAGACTGGAGATTGGGAGGTGGTTTTTTACCAGGAGAGTG
>VWZO01022491.1:56509-124292 GCA_013396975.1 Bucco capensis | reverse complement strand
ACAAGGGGCAATGGTTTGAAATTGGAGAGGAGTAGATTTAAACTGGACATTAGAAAGAAGTTCCTCCCCACAAGGGTGGTGGAACACTGGCCCAGGTTGCCCAGGGAGGTGGTTGAGTTGCCATCCCTGGAGGCATTGCAGGTGAGGCTTGAGAGGGCTCTGGGCAAGCTGCTCTAGTTGGGGATGTCCCTGCCCACTGCAGGGGGGTTGGACTAGATGAGTTCCAGAGCTCCCTTCCAACCCAAACCATTCTAGGATTCTATGATACTGTGGATGACAACCCTGGTAAGTAACATACTTCCCCTTCCTTGCACCTCCTCAGTTCTATAAATTAAGGTGGGTTTAAGAACCTCCTCTTTTGGGGACAGAATTCCTCTTTTTGACCTTCAACAGTACCCAAAGGAGTGCAGCTGCATCTGCTCTGGCAGCATGATGATATAAAGTGTATCACTCATGCAAGACCAAAAAAAAAAGGATTTGGTTCCTCCTTAACCTGTTTGACAGCATAGGTGCTCTGTGAGGTGCCAGGGATCTAGCAGTTACACTGGGGAGGGAAAACTTCTCTAGAAAAGTCAGGGAGTGCTGGTGATGGGGTGAGAGATGACATTCACAGCAAATATGCTGTTAATGAAGTCCCAGCAGAGATGTTGTGCTGTTGAGGTACAGTGTCAGTAAAGGTAATATCTCAATGACTGGCTATATACGTGACTTGCCAAACATGAAGCATTTATTTATGTGAGCAATACATTAAGAAGTTATACACTAAATTGATGTAGAATTATTCTCCCCCCCTCCCGCCCCCAGCACACCAGTCAACTGAATCAGGGCAAGAACTCTCAGTCTAAACAATTATTAACTACAGCATACCATGCATTAAAACAAACTTGCTTCCTGAAACTTTTCTGAAGTCTTCCAGACCCTGATTTTCAGTACACAGTTAAAAATAATGAACAGGGTTTCATTAATTACCTGCCCACAGCTGGAAGCTCCTAAAGAACTTTCAATCTGCAATTAAAGTTGATGGCAGCAGCTGTGTCTAATTGCTCAGTGGGAGCTTCCCAACATCTAGATGTTCCATTTTCTTTCTAAAATGTTCTTTGTGAAGACTCTGAGCACTCCATCAAGAGACATAGAATGTGTGTGAACCACATCTAGTGCATTTGTTCTAACCTACAAATTAAGGAAGTTTCTTACACATGGGGTGTGTGTGTGGGGGGTGTGTGTTTCATATAACTGTTTACATATATACAAAATAGAGTCACTCTGTTATCACTAGGGACTCAGGCCTATCTGATGAGGCTGTAGAACTTGTCCAACTTCCACTGAGTCTTTAAATGCATTCATACTGCTAGACAAGTATCACAGATATTGTTTTCTTTTTAGCAAAATAGTAGATTAGTAACTGTACAGTAGGTAAAAAGCAGTCTTTTAAAAAAAATACAGAAATTACACAAAAGGCTCTAGTAAAGTGCTAGCAAGAATATAAACAGGAGAATCAGGGTAAGCAAACAACAATGCATTCTCACTCCCCCTTACCTCTTCCCAAATTCTCCCACGTGCATTTTAACAGCATCAGTGCTCAATGACAATAAAATATTAAAAAGACCATTTTCACATCACTATATAAAATATTAGAGAGCTTAAAGCCAAGAATATATTCTTATCAGAAATTATACTTCAGAGTATGATTAGCTCACTTTTGTCCATTCTCTTTATAGTGAGAACTGTCAGGAAGCCTCAAACCAGCTGATACTGATCCTGGGAGCAGGTGTAGCTACATCCCTCTGCCTCAAATCTGCTGAACATTTACGTCTAAGATACAATCATTTCTCCTTGCCCTTCTTCTCCATCAGCCTATGCTTCCCATGTCTCCAGTTTTCAGCTACAGGGACAGCTTCTATGTCAAAGACAATGGGCTGAGGGCTGTTGTGCTTTCTAAGTGTGACTTTAAGCCATGGAGAAGTCAGGCATTTCTTGCTTCCTGATCCCTGTCATTTCTCTGCATCTCAGCCTTACTGAGAGCTCCCAGAGCCCTGGATAGTCAGGGAAGCTGAGAGAAATCCACTTCCATTATCAGTTTTACTGTGGTAGAAATTTTGACTTTGTCTTTACATAAAAGTCTCAAGCATGCTACTCTGAAGCCAAATTTCAACTTTTTAACGAGTCTTTTCAAGTGTATGCTCCCTGACAAACTACTCTGTGACTAACTGCATAAAAACCAAGACTATACATACAGAGAACCTGAAGTGTTCAAAAATATATTTTTCCTCTCCCCTTTATCCCTTGACAAGTTAGCCTTTAAACAAACACTACTACGAGGTAAGCTGACAGAACAACACGAAGTAAATAGCTGCAAAAAACTTTTGGTTGCTAGATGCCTGCAGGTATCATGTAAACTGTATGCTACTGTCATGCTAGTTTAAAAAAGGTGTTCTACATCAAGGGATCCACGTTCTGGCACTTTTGGCAAAACACTGATGTTTTCAGGATGGTAAAATAAATACATTTTTTCTCACTAGGAAAGAAAAAAAAGCCACACTTGTGCTCCAATAGCTATAACTGAAGATGTAAACACAGGAAAGACAAATTTTAAAGTTACTTGCCTGTAGAAGATAAAGATTTTTGCTTTCAGAAATCTGTCACTTATTCCTGCTGCCAGTTTTCTAAAGGAACAAGTGGCATGTTTGTGAACCAACCTCCTAAGCAACTTGGGTTTGGTAACAGAATTGAGCTTAGTCTGTAAGGTTTTCACCTAGTCTTTTTTCTAGCCACCTAGAAGAAAGCCTAACTAAGTTACCCCTAAAGTTGTTTTTCAGAATATCAATTTGCATTTCAATGTAAACACTGATACCATAAATGTAGTGTATACAAAAGGCACGAGACAGATTTGTGTTGCTGAAACTTCCTGGACCTTTAAAGTTGATAATGAATCCTATCTGGCTGGTAAATTTTTCTCCTAAGCAAGCTGCTAGTTCCTAGCTTAACTGAAGGGACTTTCCTATGTGCAGCAGCTTGGCTTCTTGGTACTGCAAACAAACATCTGTTGGCCTGTAAATTCAAGTATTGGTAGATGTAACAGTAAGTCTACTTGATTGTACATGAGATTTGTTATGTTACACAGTAAGAAAGGCAGTGTCATAAAGAACAAGTAAAAAAAGAAATCTGAGACAACTCCTGATTGATAAGAAACTAGGATTTTGAAAAACAGTGGCCTGTGGGAATATAGGTTGGTAAAAATCCTTTTGGATCAAAGTGAAGTGCCAACATTCATTTCCCAAAGAGGTTAACAGCTCCAAATGGGACAATAAAATCCCCATTTCATAGCCCTGTCCTCTGCAGCTCCCACACCTTCATTTATGTATTACCCATCTGAACACAGGCCTTGTATTGCTCCACTTACCAGTGACCCACTGCCAGCAGTCAATTAACAAAGGAGTTTTTTCCTTTCAGCAACTTTTCAAACTACTGTGAGTGCAGATCTGAGGGAAAACAGAGCTTCTGCAATCATGTTTTCTGAAATTACTCAGACACTTCACTTGGGTCTCCCTATCTTCAAAAATTGGTTATTGAGCACTCAAAAGAAAATACAGCCCACTGAGCCACTAAATTATTCATAATCAACAATGGCTGCTCTCCCAATTCCTCAAACCTTGATTTTGAAGTCAACTACTTACAGGGTAGTAGTAGTTGAATTAACAGGTGAATTTTCCAAACCAATGCAAGAACATGGACTTCACTCTTGCCTGGCAGAGAAGGACCTGGGGGTGCTGGTTGATAGTCAACTGAACCTAAGCCAGCAGTGTGCCCAGGAAAGCTAACAACATCTGGGCCTGGATCAAAAATAGTGTGACCAGAGAAGTGCTCATCCCCTTGTACTCAGCACTGGTGAGGGTACATCTAGAATAATGTGTTCAGTTTTGGACCCCTCAGTACAAGAAGGATATAGAGGCATTAGAGTGTGTCCAGAGAAGGGCAAGGAGGCTAAGTGAGGGGTCTGGAGCACAAGTCTTATGAGGAGTGGCTTAGAGAACTGGGATTGTTCAGTCTGGAGAAGAGGAGACTCAGGAGAAACCTTATTGCTCTCTACAACTACCTGCAAGGAGGTTGTAGCGAGATGGGGGTAGGTCTCTTCTCCAGGGTTAACAGTGAGAAAGAGGAAATGGCCTCAAGTTGCACAAGGGGATGTTTATATTAGATATAAGAAGAAATTTCTTTCCTGAAAGGGTTCATAAGTCTTGGAATAGGCTGCCCAGAGAGGTGCTGGAGTCACCATCCCTGGAGGGGATTAAGAAACATTTAGATGCTGTACTTAGGGCCATGGGTTAGTGGCATGGGAGTGATAGGGACTTGATGATCTTAGAGGTCTCTTCCAACCTCAGTGATTCTGTGACTTGCCCACTATTTTGTGACTTCCTATATAAGGAGGTCACACTTCCTTGTGCTGAACATCAAAGTAAAACCAACCATTGAATTTTTTACAATTGTAAACACAAGACTTTTTTTTTTTTCATTTCCTAATACTCAGAAATCATCCTTTACCATCCCAAACCAGTTTTTTAAGTTGAAACATTCTTGATATGGTTTAGAAGAAGTATGTTTTAGTTTCTGTTTCAAGCAGTGACATGGAGACAGCTAATCATCTGTCAGTTTTCTGAGCACATCCACACAAGAGCAGGCAGGAGCAGTTGGGGCCAGCAGGGCTGATATTTGGAAGAAATGCATCTTCCTTCCAATGACAGCTTTTTCTTCAACTGCAACACAACATTGATCACAAAATACATGATTAGAATTGAAGAATACTTAAAAATTAAGTTATTGAAACAAGTCTCATCAACTCAAAGGGGAAAGTGAACAAGAGCTGAATGAAAATCCCACCCTGAAAAGGAACACAGCACAATTACATTATTAATTCACACCAGGATGACAGTGATAAAAAACAGACTATATAACAAGCAGGCCATCAGTTTATAAAGTCAAGTGAGCTATTTTCACAGTATTTCCAACTACCAGCATTATTAAAAACAATTCTCTATTGCATTAGTGTAAACCACATCTGGCACTCTCAGTAATTAGTCAGAAGTCCTCTGATGAACTATAAAGGATTAGAGGCTACAGGATGTGGAACATAACCTTAGCTGGGACAGAAATTCCAGTTACTAACACACTGGCAGGGGCTGTGGGCTGTATTTTCATGTCAAAGATGAAATGACTTGGTTTTGTTGTTGAGGCTTCAGCATCTTTATTAAAGTATTCTATTCACTCTCTAGGAATAAATGTAACTCAAATACTGACAACAGAGTAATGAAATTAAATGTTACGTAGTTTAAAAAAAAAGGTAAAACTATTTTAATGTAAGGGCTCTTATTCTAGCAGTATGTCAGGTATTTAACTACATACACAATAATGTAGCTTTTTTTTACATTTCAGAAAGTCTTTCAAGTGCCAGATAGAAAGAAATAGCTCAGACAGAGCTAAGGGTAGAACCAAAATGGCAGTTAGGCTCTTGCCAGAGAAATGATCAGTCTTTAGCCATTGTCCATTGTCAGTTTGAGGCAAAACTAACTTAACAAGGCTTTACACTTACTCTTTGGAGTGTAACCTCATCTCAAGGAGGTCTCTCTTTAAAAAGCAGCAAGTCAAGGGTTAGGAAAGTAGAACTCCAGCCTGACAAAACTAATTGCAATTAATGATATTTCTACAATATAATCCAAAAATCTGTTTCTTTAAAGCCTGTCTCTAATGCTTTACCCTGAGTAATGATGACATGTAAACAAGTTGAATAATTTATTCTTTTGTTGAAACAACTGATTAATTAAACTGGGCAGAAGCATGGCATTTTACACTTGGAACAATGGGTTAGAAATGAGATTTTTAGACTCAGAAAGCAGTCAAAATTGCAGACAGCAGCTGAGTTTCATTCCCTCATTTCCTTAACTGTTCATTTAACACCCACATTTTCAACACTTTACCACTTCACACCATCATCAAGTTTGTAGATGTAGCTGTATTTGGAACTGTCTGTGTCTTCCTTCACGACTTAACACAAAACCAGAATGTCAAGAGTTAGGAATTTTCTAGTTTCTCTGCTGAATCCAACTGAACTTTTGGCACCTCTCTGGTACAAGCTACAGACCATCTGTTGGAACCTGCACAGCTATCACTTCTATCATCTGCATTGTCAGTGCAATAACATGCCTGATAGGTCTAGTAACAATCACGGCATCTCCCTAATGGCTTTCCATGCCTTCCAGGGAGTTCCTCCAGGAGTGACCATAAGCAACCTGACAACCAGACTGGGAATTGATCTGTTGGAGAACAGCCCTGGGGAAAAAGCTCTAGGAGTGCTGGTGGCTAGGAGGATGCCCATGAGGCAGCAATGTGCCCTTGTGGCCAAGAGGCCAATGGCATCCTAGGATGCATTAAGAGGAGCGTGGCCAGCAGACTGAGAGAGGTTATTCTCTCCTCTCCTGTGCNCCTGGGATACTGGGATAACCATGACAGCCTGTCCAGGAGTCACATCACACATATGAAGGACCTCCACTCATACCTTTTCAGAATGACTGGAAGGGTGCTTGGGATAGCAGAGATGGAAATAACCTTGCTGGAATGACTCCTCCAATGTTGTTGGGAGTACTCTAAATTATTTGCTATACTGAAATTCTTAGGGCTGGAGTGAAATTTTTTTATCCAGCTTTAAATATGAGTTAGGTTTCCTCTTCTTATGTACGTAACAGAATTTACTAGCTGCCTCTCAAACCTGCCTTGTGAGAAGTCTATGGTGCCATAATAATCTCAGCTGTTTTTGGCAATAGGTGACAAACACTCAGGAAGCCATATGGACACTTCTTGTCTTCAGTAAGCAGCACTTTTGTATTATTAAATAGGATGCAGCTCAGTATCTGGCATAGAGGAACAAGTTGCTAATAGCTTATGTACTAGAATAAGTCTTTTTTCCTTCATCATCTAATAGACCTTTACCTGCTTTGGCAGACCAAGCTATGAGCTTTGCTTTCAGTGTGAAGAACTAACTTAATTCTCAAACTTAGCTTTACAAATATTTGCTGGACCACCTGAATAGTCACAATTACACTATCTTTCTACAGAAGGGAATAATAATAATATTTTAGAGTATTACCTAAAAGCAATGGGTATAAACTATTTTGCAAACACAACAGATCAAGAAATACGTTTAGTTTAAAACTATGAATTAATGTGCTACTACTCATAGTAAAAAAAAATAGAATTCAAGAAAACAGATAGGAATTGCTTTAATAATTTTCTTTTGTGCATTCTTCAAGAGGTAAGGAGTCATGGAATAAAATATTAAGTACAGAGAATATTAACATACCTCTCCTTACATATTCAGGTATTTGTTTCAAGGGAAGTTAGGTTTCATTTTCCATGGTTAATGCAGGATTGCTCATACCTTTAAAGACAGAAAATAGTATTTTCACAGGAAAAAGTCTCATGAGTACTTCAGTAAATAATACAACCTTTATTCAACAATCCATCTTAATGTTATTCCACTATTACCAAGTCTATTCCTGTCCTATGTCCATTACATGGCTTTTCACTAGCTGCAACAAGGTGTCATCATATTCTGGTATAAAGTAATTTGTTGCCAAAAGAATTATCAGGCTCAACCTAAAAGATAATTAGCAACTCCTGGTGTCAGCATACTCAGTATCTGCTGGCCAGGTTTAAAGGGAAAGGGCACATGCATTTAAAATAAGTGTCACAAATTTTCCTTCATGAATACAAACCAAGTGACCATGGTCATTTTTACAGTACATCCTCCAAAACTAGCTTATCACAAAAAGATTAATTGCAGCATAAAACATTTCCTTACCAACTTTGTCCTTTTCAGACTTTGCACTAGTTTCTGACCAAGATGGTGTATCGGAGAGAAGGTGGCTCTGGGAATCACGCAATGGCTTGGCAGGGAACAGGTGGTGCTCACTGTAATGTGAATAACAACAACATAGAATCCTAGACTGGTTAGGGTTGGAAGGGACCTCTGGAGCTCATCTAGTCCAACCCCCCTGCAGTGGGCAGGGACATCCCCAACTAGAGCAGCTTGCCCAGAGCCCTGGCAAGCCTCACCTGCAATGCCTCCAGGGATGGGAACTCAACCACCTCCCTGGGCAACCTGGGCCAGTGTTCCACCACCCTCGTGGGGAGCAACTTCTTCCTAATGTCCAATTTAAATCTACTCCTCTCCAATTTAAAACCATTGCCCCTTGTCCTTTCCCTGCAGGCCTTTGCAAACAGGCCCTCTGCAGCCTGCTTGGAAGTTCCCTTTAGGTACTGGAAAGTCACTAGTAGGTACCCCCAAAGTCTTCTCTTCTCCAGGCTGAACACTCCCGGCTCCCTCAGCCTATCCTTGTAGGAGAAGTGTTCCAGCCCCTGAGCATTCTCGTGGCCTCCTCTGCACCTGCTCCATCAGCTCCATGTCCTTTCTGTGTTGAGGGCTCCAGAACTGGACCCAGTATTGCAGAGGAGGTGTGAGCAGAGCAGAGTGCAGTGGCAGAATCACCTCTCTGGCTCTGCTGGCCACGCTTCTCTTGCTGCAGCCCAGGATGCCATTGTGCTTCTGGGCTGCCAGCGTGCACTGTTTGCTCATGGCCAGCTTCTCAGCCACCAGCACCCCAAGGCCTTTTCTGCAGGGCTGCTCTCCATCATCTCATCCCCTAGCCTGGATTGATAGTGGGGATTGTTCTGACCCAGGGGCAGGACCCTGCACTTGGTCTTGTTGAAGCTCCTGAGGTTCCCCTGGGCCCACCTCTCCAGCTTGTCCAGGTCCTTCTGGATGACATCCTGCCCCTCCAACTTATCCCCAGCACCCCATAGCTTGGTGTCATCTGCACACTTGCTGCTGGTGCACTCAATGCTGCTGGCCATAGCGTTTATACAAATATTAAACAGTGCAGGCCCCAGCACAGAGCCCTGAGGGACACCACTTGGCACTGATCTCCAGCTGCACTTGGAGCCATTGACCACTCCCCTCTGGATGTGACCAGCCAGCCAGTTCCTTATCCACTGAACAGTCCACCCATCCAATCCATAGCTCTCTAACTTGGCCAGTAGAATGTTGTGGGGACTGTGTCCAAGGACTTGCACAAGTCCAGATAGATCACACCCACAGCTTGTCCCTTGGCCACTGAGGTAGTCACAGTAGTGTAGAAAGCCACTAGGTTTGTCAGACAGGATGTGCCCTTAGTGAAGCCATGCTGACTGTCTCTGATCACCTCCCTCTCCTCCATGTGCCTTAGCAGACCTTCTAGGAGAATCTGCTCCATGATTTTCCCAGGCACAGAGGTGAGGCTAACAGGTCAGTAGTTCCCAGGCTCCTCCTTTACACCCTGTTTGACAATGGGTGTACCATTCCCCTTCTTCCAGTCACTAGGCACTGCACCTGACTGCCAGGACTTCTCAAATATTATTGAGAGTGGCTTGGTGACTCCATCAGCCAATTCTTTTAGGACTCTGGGGTGCATCTCATCAGGTGCCATAGACTTATGTATGTTCAGGTTCCTCAGGAGGTCATGAACGTGTAAAATGCAGTAATTTTTCATTATCTTCCTATGTATTACAAAGTTTTCTGTATGCAGTATTTCCCCTACCTTGCCTTACTTCTCTTCTGATGAATAGACATAGATTACAGTGTAGTTGTCAGAGATAAAAGTACAATCTAAAAAGTAACTCCCTAGCACAGAGCAGGGAAACATTCTGATTTCTTCTTTGGCAGCTATTATATATTAATTGAGATAAGATTTAAAATGTCAGTAAAGAGCTAGCTAAAATGTTATGTATTTTATGAATAAAAGATTGTCAGTTTGATTCCATTATAATTTCTTAGTCATATATTCAAGACTACAATACTTCTCACACTCTTCACTACATAGATGTTGCAGAAAAGTTAAAATATGAAATACTAAGCTATAATATTTATTTTAAGGAACATCTGAATACTCTTTAGTATGAAGATGTCATGTCCATGAAGTGTAAGAATTAAGAAAATATGTCCTATTATCAGTAGAAGCAAAACATGTGCATTTAATATGCAGCTTCCTGTGCTTTGGCACAATTGCTAAGGCCTAAGATTGACAGTATCACCCTTATGTGAAGCATCCTTCACCAGAAACAAAGCAGGCTTCTCCTAAAAGCCTTGCAAGGTAATGCATCCATGCCACAGACAGGCCAACTAACCATCTCATGATGCACAACAGCATGCTCCTGATACAGAATATCAGACAAGTGTGGAAAATTCTGGTCCTGGAATGCCACTGAGAAAAAGCACAACGGGGTAAAAAAAAAACAACCAACAAAAAAACCCCCCATCTTATTTCTGTCAATTTTAACAGAAATCTGAGGATTAGCTGAATTACAGGTTAGTTGTTTAAAATCTGATTTATATTTATTAGTAGATACTCTTCACTTGCTTACCACTTTTAAATATCTTAGACATGGTTCTATATATCTCTGTGCAGAAGAAAATCAAGTATCAACTAGTTGGAATGAGTGACAAAAAGCAGATTACCTTTTAGATGTTGAATTAAGACCACCAGGTGTGGAAGCTTGCTCTGGATCCTGATGAACAAGGCAAGTTGGGAAGGAGCAACCATCCCCTAGACTGAAAAAGTCACAATTAGTGTCACACATACAAAAACCCTCCAGCTTTGAAGAACTCTTTTTCTGAAGTAATTATTACTCAATCTTATTAAACAAAACCCTAATCACTCCCCTAAAACCTGTTTTTTCTGATTATTCAACAGTTCCAACAAATGAAGCATTAAAACCTGAATATACCTTGAAAACACAGGCAGCAGCCAGTATTTCTTCTCATCACCAAACACCTGCCTTAGGTTTTTGCTGAAGCCCAAGCTAAAGCCATTCTTGTCTGTTCTGTGACGAAATATGGGAGCTCTGAATACCTCTGGAAAGAAAACCAAATGAGATCTCTTCACAAGATAGCACATTGAAGTTTCACACTGGCATTTAGGCAATTGCACTGATGATACCATCATCCAAGAGGGAAGGCTGTACTGCCCAAATCACTGAAGAAAACTAGTCCACTCCTGAAAGCCAAAGTCAGTGCTACACAGTCAATGTGCATGCAGAGGAAGTCCTACAGCTGAGGAAGAGTGGAAGTCTCTGAACAGGGCAAAGAAGAGTGAGGAAATCACTTTTTAAGAAGGCATGATATGTTACAGAAAGATTTCACCA
This sequence comes from Bucco capensis, assembly GCA_013396975.1. Lineage (NCBI taxonomy): Eukaryota > Metazoa > Chordata > Aves > Piciformes > Bucconidae > Bucco > Bucco capensis. Next base: position 113,066 of record VWZO01022491.1, on the reverse strand, counting down.
CGTGACTATACCACTTAACTGATTTTAGTAGTAAAACCAGCTTTTCACACACTGGGGTATGAAAATATTGTGTGTTTTTACAGCTGCATAAAGCACTTCTTGATCCAGATTATTCCCATGGAAGTCCAACCTAAATTCTGAAGAGCACTACATATAGCTTCAAGTGTTGCAAAGTGCCTGAAGCAGAAAACTCATTCACTTTCCACCACGGGCACTCAAATCTTCTGCACCTCCTTTTCTTTATTTACTTATTAAGATTTGTAACCAGACAACCACACATCCAAATAGTGGGAAATCCTGGTTTAACATTGATACTCAATGCAGTTATTTATACTGCCCCACAGCAGAGACTCTTTAAGGATTTTAACATTAACTCATAGCACAGAGTCCTTTCTCTGTATCTACAGTTATGTGGTAGGCAGGACTCATGAGTGTGAAATTGTCATTCAGAGCTCCCTGTTCATTTACTACTAAATATAGAAGCACTGCCTTAAAGTCTATTACTCTTTATCAGATCATATGCTCTGACATTGGCTCTTTCTGCTCATTCCTGTTAATCAAAACTAACACTACGAGGGCAACAGTCAGCCTGCCTTCCATATGAGAGGGTTTTTTTGTCTCCTTGCATCCAGTAGAGTGCTTTTTCCATTACTTCCATACATAATATACATTTACTGTTTATTTGTTGCTGTTGAACACAGAAGCATTAAATCCACTTACCTAATGTAGACTTATTCTTGCTGACAAGCCAACAATGATACCCAAAGAGAGAAGACAGACTGACAGAAAACATAGCTGCAGCAAAGAATAAAAACATGATGTGGAACTTGGCTTGGGTATCAGGAAGGTCATTCTAAAGATATATATAAAAAAAATAATTACACAGTTAGAATTGGGGAAATAGCTGTTTAATTTGATTATTAATAATACTCTATTCAGCCAAATCAAATCCAGTGCAGAACACAAACGTATCACAGAATAATGATCTGAATAAATTAATTATACACTTTCTTTGTAGAACCAGCCATGCAGTTAGGTTACTGACAGCATTTGAGTTAAACAGGCCCTTTCTTCACAAAGTATAAATACTGACAACAAGAACCTGCAACTGGAGCTGAACTTTGAAGGGTCTTTGAGAGAAGAATAATTTAGCTTTACAAAAATGGTCTTGTTTAATTAGCCTTTTCAGTAGACTTATAGCAAATCTAAGATGGCAATACCCCAAATTTTGAACAGAGATATTCATACCTAAAAGACTAGGAAATGTTTCTGAAGCCTTTCCATAGCATAGCATTAAAAGAAGTTAACAAAACCTATCTGTAAGTTCCCTTGTAAAATCTTCTCTAAATAACTGCATACTTGTTCTATGCAGCTTCAATATAAGAATAAGCAAAACTTCATAAACTATGATAAACAAAAGAAAAATAGCTAATGTTTAGTAGATAAACTTTTGTACCTTATATTAGGAGATATTAGATTACAACTTAAAGCCCCAGTCTCAGATTTCTCACACAGTGGTAACTTCAAATGCTTAAAGACAGTTTGTATATTAGACTACTTACTGTCCAAAACTTGATAAAATACTGTAAATCTGTTGCAGCAATGAAAAGGCAGTACAGCAGAGAGTAAGCCAAGAAGAGAAGAAAAAACTTGTAGTTGGAGAATCCTACACAGTTGTTCACCCTGATTAAAAAGAAAAAGTAAAGGCTTTCATCCCATTTAGAATTAAACTAATAATTTACTCTAAAAAAGTTAGTAACAGTATATAAAACAGGTTTTGCATTCTATCTGTGATAAGCCACTGAAATGTAGCTTCAACTCCCAAATTAGTAAAGACATTCTAAATAAAAACCAACAAACCCAAAGAACTTTACCAGGTAATACCATTTTCAAGAGTTTACTGAAATTCAGTTTCAACTTCTGGTATGCAATCTGTTCTCAGCACATCTGAAGTGGAAATGGGATTGCAGTTCCAGTTTCTTTTTTAGTTTGTAGGTAAGTTTATGGATCCATGTTTTACCATTACAACTAAGACAGTTACAAGCCAAGAATAAAAGCAGTCTCATTTAATGCACATCCTCCTTCACTCATCATTCTACATATTATTGTCAAATTTATTAGTATGATTCTCAAAATGAAGAGTACTCCTAGGAGATTCATAAAAATATTTACCTTTATAGAACATAATGACAGAAATACTACAGTTGAATAAAAAGAAGACTTCCATATCAGTGACAAGCAATTCAGATTCAAAGTTTCTATAATAACTGTATTTTCCTTTCATGGTATTTATTTTAGGACAGTTTTTACTTTATGACACTGTTTGGTGTGAGCAAAGAAATATCAAGTGAAATGTTATTACCCAAAAATGAAACTTATTTCAAAGCCACATTTCTTTCCCACTGATCTTTTGCACTACTGCATATGGTACACATTACCATATCCATTAAAATAAACTTTAATAAGTTATTCCAGTCCCTTCAATTTTGACAAAGCCCCAGCCTGAGGAGCTCTTACTGGTAGAGAATGGTTCATCACAAGATTGAAGAGGAAGTAAATACCAAGAATCTTCTACTTCAGGGTGAGCAAGGAACTGTGGACATCTACTCAAATTAAGGAAAATAAAGCAAGATAATACATCTTTTTCTAGTGCTTGTCTGTTACTTGGAGTACAAAAGGAACAATTCTCCATCAAGCAGCATTACATGTCTTTCAAGTACCTTCTCCTTTCCTATTTTTTCCTTTTGCATCCGTTGCTTATTAGATTAAAAGCAAGGAGCAATGTAAATACTCTCTCCAACTGGGTATGTTTATGTTGTTGATGCTATTGTTGGAAGAGCCTGCAAACAGGTACAATAAGCAAATGCTCCTGAGAGGAAAATGGAGTTTATTCTTCTACAAGTCTATGCCCTAGTGAAATACCACTTCACTGCCCCTTTACACAACACCTAAGTGCTCAGTTTATGATTTCTTATTTGATGCAATGGATTTTTATTCTGAAATTAAAGTTTACATGAAGGACATTATTATGTACTATCCTCAGGCAGGACAACTCCAAAAAATCTCCAAAAGACCACAAAGCTTATGAGAACTGTGTATAATACTCAATAATAATAGGAATACCCAGTCTTTTCATTGGCATTTGGTCAAGAATAGCCTGACAGTTATTTCTTCTTGTAGCTTTCTATAAGACAGCTATAAGAGGGCTGAAAAAAGGAAATAGCCTTTTTTCTTAGATGAAATTTGTTCTGCATTCAATTCTATTTGTGATTTGTTTCCTGGGGGGGTTTTTTGTGTGTTTTTTTTATTAAGATGCACATACTAACAGTAAGTATCATTGAGTTTCACAGAGTGATATCCCTACAGCAAACAGTAACTCTACCTTATATTGTCAAATATTTCTTTCACCTGCACCTACCATGCAGCTGCAAAGAAAGGGGAGATTCCTTCATCATACTGCATTATGTCAGAGGCTATAGTCATATCAAGACAAACAGGAGGAGCCCAGCACCCCTTCCTCCCCCAGGACAGAGTCTTCTCTGCCCAGGAATTTGATTTAAGAAGGTTAAACCAGCTGCTCAGCACCATTTACCATTCAGTTTGTCCAATGTAAGATATGCTTCTTTTCTAATCATCTGTTTCATGTGGTGAAGAACTGCCATCTTCTACTCAATCCTCTTAACTTGGATCCAACTGAACAATTATTTCTAATTATTTCTATGAGATACCTGCCAAACTGCTGTAAGATGAATTAAACATCCTGTCTGCCCACGGGTTCCAAGGGCACACATAAACAAAATCACTGTGCAAGCCAACATGGCAGCAAAAGGAGTGAGGGTTGGAGGGAAGAGAAAATGTTAAAGAAAGCAAAGAATCCATAAAACCAAAAGAGCTAAGTTGCTGTTTCATGCAAACCCACTCAAGCTGTCTTTGGAGCTTCAGTAAGGGAAGCAAGGCACAGCCCTTCCCTTTGGTTTTTAATCTAGGGTAGTATTTAATCATTCAATGCAATTAAGTCACAGGAATACTCAAAGTCCATGAAGAAAAGATGCAATGCTAAAAAAGCAGTCTTCTTACTGACCAGAAGTCTACTTCATCCTAAAAGCATCAACATGGAGTTAACCAACTCAAAGGTCTAAGAAAAATGATAGACCAACTTCTTTCTGCAGCTCCCAACTAGGAAAAGAGGATCTGCAGCAAATAATTCCAATGGCCCTGAAAGAGCAGTAACTTTACATCATCACCTCAATCTGTGAACAGGGAAGCATCACCACCATAACAAGAGTTATTTTACCAGATCTGAAAGTAAGAAAAGAAAGCCAATAGTACACTCACCAAGGGCAATGATGATCCATTTTCAAAATGCATCTTAAAAAAATTCCAGAATGCCAAGAATTGCAAAAAGAAGAAAAAAAAAAAGTCAGAATCAGAGTTGTGTGTCAGATTTAAATCATTCACATCCAGATTAGGAGCTGTTTACCTCATCTATTCAATGAAGATGTCTAGTTAAATTCACATAATGCAGTTTACCTACAAGTAAACTGTAGGCAATCCAAACCCAAGACACTTGTTCTGTCAAGAGCTTAGTGATTTAAGAAAAAGCAATCTCTAACTTTAGCTTAAGGATGTGGTCCTCATTCTGAATAGATTTTTCAACTATTGTTTATTCTCTTGAGAGAGCCTTAGACCCTGGGTTAATTCAATTATTACAAACTCGGTGATACAACTAAATAGATTTCTGAGTACATGATTTGCTTTTATACACAAATATATACACATGCATAAGAGGTTTTTAAGACTCACCTTGCATGAAAAATCTCAAACATTTCTGCAATTAGTCACTCTCCATTAATAAAAAGTGCACCAGAAAATCTGATCTCATTGAAGTGAATTTTGACAAGGTAAGGACAAAACTAAGGTATTGTGCAAAAGATATTAACTGATGGTATTCACAACTTCCACTCACATTTTGTAGGGTAACACAGGTCACTCTTTTTCTCCACTCTGCTTAGCCATGAGAATGTTCTGAACTTACATTGCAACCACCATCCCATACAGCACAACCATGATCCTCTTCCTGCCTTAATTCAGTTACTTTTTCAGTGCCTCTGCTGTTTTGTTGGACAATATGGAAAGTCTTCTCTGCCTCCCAATCAGGCTGGAAAGTTTGTCAGCTGAACTGTTTTTGGAACAGTCTTAAAGCTAATAATAAATCAACTTTTGAGGAAGCTTCTTCTCTTAAAACTAGAAATGTAAATCATTGGGGCAAGAGTGGAGAAACACAGACATCCAAGAATGGTCATACAGAAGACCAGCCAAAAGAAAGATTACATTAGAAAGCAATTAAGACTTCTGGGGAACATGAAGGTGAACCTCCTTTTGTGTTAAAAACTTTGTTTTATGGCTTCAGTTAGAAATGGAGGATTCGTGCTTGTTTCTTTCTTTCAACAAAAATAACCTGCAAGTTATCCAACGAAAAACAGGATACTAAGTTTATGACCTCAGATAAGATGTAAGTGACATCATGATTAGACTGAGATGGATAGTGATCTTTACTCAGATTCTAGCAAAAGAAGCACATTTTTGTTTATCAGCTAGTTTTGATTACATTAAGGAAAGTTCTTTATTAATATTCATCATTTCAACCATTATGTAAAGAATGTATAAGACCACCTAATCCATGTTGGCATCAAGAAAGTCATCAAGTGAATTACAGTAAGTTTCCTTAGAATTTCCCTAGAAAGTGGTAAATAAAAAGGAAAAAAAAATCTAAGGAGGGGGGGTGGGGAAAGCTTATCTGCTAAAACCTCAAACCTGAAAAACCTATGCATGAAAAATGCATGCTTCTGTGTCAAGGAAAAAAAAAAAGCATGAATTCAGAAAGGCACTTATTTCAAATATATTCTTACTTGTCGCATACAGAACAGTGATGGCAACGATCTGGTTTCACAAGATGGCATCTGTCACAGTATCTGATTGCTAAAGAAAAGAGTTCCAACATTACATCTCAATGGACAGTTAGACATTTTGATTCCTGAAGTCAGTGTAAAAGGAAATACCAGCACCTCAGCCCAGGAGAACCCCCCCAGGAAAGCATTTCATTAGGATATGAAGCAGTTGCAAATACTGAAGCATTCTTTAAATACCTGCAATGCTGAATCTAGCAGAATGAACACAAAAAGTTCATCTTTTGCAGTCTCTGCTAATCATGCTAATCAGGGCTTTTTCTTCCCAATCTCTCAGCTTTGCAGAACAACCAACAAACAAAAAAAACAACCCACAAAGCCCTCACTGGACTGGAAAACCTTTAAAGACTGTTCAACAATATAGCTATTTGAAGCTATTATTCTAACAGCTTCAATTTACTATATGAGATTACCTCCTGGACTTGTTTAAACAGCCAGCATTCACAAATTTACAACATCAGTAGATTAAGATTAACTCTTAGTTTGGAAGAACATTTTTTCTTGCAACTGAACTATCAGCAAATAAAACAGTAAGTTTCTTACTATGATCTAGCTAGCTATACATGGCATGCAGAGAGTGATTAATTCTTTTTATTTAACCTATGAAAGAAGAAATCTATACAGTCAAAGACTGCTACATCCTCTTCTGCAATTTCTTAGTATTACAAGTTATTTGTTAATATCACTTTGCAAACATTGAGCAAAGCATTGTCAATCTACTTTGAAATCCTAAACTGGAAGCAGGAGCTTAATCTCCAACAATCTTTCCACCGAATAAATATAGCTGCCTAAAGCTACATTAAAATTAAGTTCTTAGGTCACTCATTTTCTTAAGCATGAAAAGAAGTTGTTTCCTACAATTCAAATGCTTTACTTTTTTTTTTTTTCAGTCAGTTTAGGCAGTGCATCAAGACTCCTGCCTTTGGTGGTCTCCTCACCACCTGTTTACCTCCAGACATTGTCCGGGTATAGATAGGGAGATCCTTGGCTGCTCGTCGTAAGACTTCTTGCTGGGATTCACCTCTAGGCTCCTTTTCTAGGCATTCCTTGTCTGAATAGGACAGATGAAACTGGAATAATTTTAAAATCAAAGATAAGTTAGAAAATTTTATTAAATAAGCATCTGTGTAGATGTAAAGAGAAATACACATTCATTATATAAAGATGGATTAGCAGCACACACAAGGTATTACAGCAAATACCTCAGTCTTCCTAAGACCACTAATAGAGTTTATGGCAACAGAACATGAAATTAAAATTATTTCTGATGCAATGCTGGCTGCTTCCTGAAGTAGTAAGTGACATTCTTCAAGAGGAGAATCAAGAGCTTATCATTCCCTTGAAAGGTCAGNCTTCATTTGCGAAGCCTAGCCACGACGACAAATACTAAATAGTAGCTAGTGAATACAAGCCAGGGATGTCTGTCTTTAACTGAAAGAAAAGATGCTAATAGTAACAGCAGAAGAGAAAGCTTTGTTTCTCGGTGTCCGGCATTTTTCCTTTTATTCTTTGCCACTAGGGAGTTGCTGTTCTCTTCATGCAGGTGTTAGGATGTGTTTTTATTCTGGAGATCGGCTGAGACAAGGATGAGATGGGTGTCCTGTATGTATGGCTAGGCTTCGGGAACGAAGATCCAGGGAGGGCTCCATCCATGCTCCTCATCAGCACTCCCCACAAGCGTACTGATAAAAAGAGGATAGCAGATAGCACCCTCGAGCCTGCACTACGGATTTTTTTTAGGTGAGACACAGCATGTGCAGAGCTGGACCCACCCTTTAGTCCTAAGCTTCATCTGCCAGGGCCTAGCAAGCTTGGACGCTGGCAGCCAAGTCCTTAGGATGGAGGTTTAACCTCTTAGCTGGAAGGCCTTCCAGGGCTAAACGAGCTCCATCTGCCCAGGTTTGGAATCAGAGTTGTCCTTCTCCTAGGATGACTGCCAGAAGGCTAATGAGCTCATGCTACCCATGCAAGGATTCTAGGAACATGGCTATCACTCCCCACCCTTTCCCGTGGGCAATGAGTTTAATGCTCCCTCTGCTGTGGGCACAGTTCTGGCACCAGGGGCCACAGGAGAACACAAGGGATTGTCAGACTGTGCCTGGGGTGTCCTGTATGATACATGTTAACATCTTCCGGCATAGAAGGACAACTTCTGTCACTGGCCAAAATGGCACTAACAAACATTGCTCTAGCAAGAGCTGAGATGCATGGTATACATGAAACAGTCCAAATTTCTGTTACTCTCAGTCCTTTGCAACAGAGCAACGTAGCTATATTACTGCAGCTTATAGAAATGGGGAGATGCAATAGTATTAATTTTTTTTTTCCTAAATGAAAGCAATGCATGTAAAACTAAGACAGCAGACAGAAACACAGTTAGGAGCCTATTCTCCCATCCATAGAGAAGGCACCACTGTACCTTTCTGATAAAGCTCACAATCTTCCAGCAGAAGCAGTTTACCATGAGTTTCTCAGGTCACCTTTCATTTTTTCCCTAGTAAGAAGTTGATTTATATTAGGATATATAGGATTTCTCACTGCAGAAACTTGGTTGAGAATATTTTACCTTTTTTTTAAATGTCCCCTGTATGATATACACAGACCTATTGTTCCACCATTTTCTGTTGGTTCTCAGAGTAGCTTTAAGAATACAAACCCCTCCTGCCTGGGAAACTATATTCTCTCCCTCCTTCACACAAACCTTTTATAAAGCTGGTACACACAGGTACAGAATGGCACATGCTGAAGTCAGGTCTCTCATAGTCTCTTAAAGAGAATTTGCAGCTGGAATTTTAGTGCTTTTCATATATGTAAAAAGTTGAAATATGCTTAAAAAGAAATATACAGGCTGTGTGGTTTGCAGCAGTTGCAGTATTCATGAAAACAAAACACAAAAGGTTGACTTGTTTTTCAGTCTGCAAATGAGAATTTGCTGTGGTTGAAGTCAGTTCAGTTATGTTGAAAATAAATCCTTTTCCATTTACAGACTTCACCCTAGAAACTGGAAGCCAAGCAATAACCTAACATTACAAAATACCCTAATTAGATTTTTAAACTACTCCTCTAGTGGATTAGGAAAAAGACACAGAACAACAAAGATGTTACTTACTGCCAGCAACACTGTGTAAATTACAGAACACAGAAACACCACACATTGCTTTCTATTACCCAACTTGAACACTTTCAACATACCATTTGAAGTTCTTCATTAGCATTGTATGGTGGCTTTGGAATACTAAGGATTTGTCAAAATGTTTTGGAAGTCTTTTATTGGCATATGATCTGAAAAGCCTTCTAATTATCACTGCAGTCACCATATACATGCATAAATTTTGCTAATTACCAAACAAAATAGGTTCTTAATGTATTTCGCTCCTCTCTGTCCCCTAGCTGCCAATTACTTTGAATTATCTACTTGTTTCCATAATTACATATAGTGAATGGAAACTATTCAGAAAATCTCCACATAACAAGACAGTGGAAATCACAAGCTATTTATTTTGTGTTGGCATGGTAATTACAGGTGCTGCATCATGCTGAATATGGTTTTGTATCTTAATATTCTCCAAGATAACGGGATCCTTCTTCTTTAACACTTCTGCACTACCTGGCTTTAGACTTGGGGTATATATTTACTCAGACCTCTTTTCTGAGATCTCAGAGGCTCAGCCAGCTGTGGCTTTCCAGCATCATCTTACCTGTTGTGCACTCACACCACAAACCCCCAAATTCCTTCATGCCAAAACAGATGGGGAACAAGTTTTAATTCAGAGGACAACAGACAGATGCCGACAGGCAATGTAAGTCCTAAAGATATGGAAATAATTTTTTTTGCCCCCCCCCCCCAAAAAATTAAGGTGTTAGTTCAAATAAGTTATATTTTTCAAGTGGAGAGGGTTTTTTTCTTCTTTTACCTCATTTTAAAAATATATTAGAAAACCCTTTAAAACTTAGAGAAAGTGTAGTCTTGGTCATTACACTGTTTGCAATCTGACTTAACCCTGTTAAAAAGCTGTAACTACCATCTACATTTTTCTACACAGTGTAAAAAAAACTACATGAGATCAGAGTCTAGGTTACTCCAACACTAAAAACTCAGGCATTTGACGAGGCTATTTCAGAAAGAGAAGTTAAGTTTATCTTACTTCTTTTGAAGGATTCATTGGTAGCGTAAAGATTGTTTTCCAATATGACCAGACGAACAGCATGAAAAATATGTGGTAAGCAACCAGGCACACAACTAAAATCAAAAAGGAACAGAATTAATACAAACAGAGCAGTGGTAGTAGAGTACTTACAAAGGGACACTGTATGTATCACAGAGAGTTACTCTAACAGATGTAAAAGCTCTGCCACAAAAATACTGCACTGCAACTTTACATGAGACAAATACAGACTGGGTTGGGAAAGTCATGATACAGGCTACATACATTACAAAAGTTTGAGGGGAATGGTTAATACTCTAGGAGAGCCCCATAATTATTTACTAAGCACCCTCTCTTGATGCATTTGTTAACTCTTGCTTAACTGATGCATGTCTGTCTTTTAGTTTTATAAAACACACAAGGACATATGCTAAAAAAAACCACCCAACACCCCAAAAACCACACAACAACCAAAAACCCCATCCCCTCCTCCCCTGGCCCAAGAAAGTACAGCTTAACATTTGCCATGCTGAGTTGTTTTACTAGACTACAGAACGTAACAATAACGTTTCCAAAGGATGGATAGGTGTGCCCATTTAAAAGCTCTCACTGTACCAGCAATTCATTACAGTAAATAGTAGATCTAAATCTTGTATCCTTTGATTAATTTGCTCTAATGCACAAGAAAGAATACTTCCTTGGATTTTTCTTCCTCAGGCAGAGAAGCAGCAAATAAAGGACAGCTAGGACAGCACCACTGAAAAATATTACTCAAAAAAGCAGCAACACAGTAATATTTATTCTTGTTCACTAAGCAGTTAAAAACTAATAAATAAAGGCTAGCAAAACCTAAGGAGCAACAAAGCTCTTGGGATGGCAAGGGAAAAGAGCCATATGCCATGTCTGTAAGTGCAAGTGATAGACCTGGACTCCACATCAAGCACAACACCCTAAATGACCATCTTGATTCTAGGATCTTGTTATTGTACAAGCAACTGGCAAGAACACTCCACCTTTTTAGGAGAAAATTTCTATCAATTTTCCAAAAAAAAAATGATTTACAGAAAAAAATTAAAAAAAAAATCAGTATTTTTAAACAACAGTATATTCATGCAAAAAGTAAGGGCAAAATAAGAGCAAGTTATAATAGTTGTGTACACTATGCATTTATTAACCTGCAGCTGTGTTTTACTTTTGTGAGAACTATGCTAGATAAAATTCCTTTTCCATACATAAAAAAAAAAAATGCTACTGATGGAAGAGAAATTGTTAGCCTAGAGTAAAGGTTGCAGATATGCTAGCCTGGTTTGGGCTGAGTTAATTCCTAGCAGGAATAAAATTAACTCAATCCTAGCCAAAACCAGGACATATCCTTATGCATTTTTCTACAGGGAAGAGATCATGGAACTGCAAAAAAAAAAGTGTCTTAATCAGAAAATTTTAAAAACAGAATACAAGGATTATTTTAGTTGACATTTCAGAAAACTAGTAAGAAAAGTAAAAAGTTCTAATTTTTCTCATTTCTATTTAGAATGGCTAAAGCAATGTTCAGGAATGGCAAGATAATAAAAGGAGCTGAGGAACACAAAAATTACACTTATTTAAAACAGGTCAGAGCTGTATCTCTATTCTAGTAGTAAACTGCTACACAATCTTGAGATATGAATTCAACTTATAAACAGCTAATAAAAATCTTACCTTTTTCTCCAATATTTGTCATTGTCACTGAAAAAGGAGGAAAAAAAAGGTGACAATTAAATTTAAACAGCAAATGATGTAACTACGTATTTTAAGCTTTTGTTTTTCAACCAAAGAGGGAACAGTAATCATCGAACAATACAAGCTCAAGGCCACACACTATCAAGCTTTTATGCTGTGTACATTCATCACAAGAATAAGTAGATGATGCCAACTGCTTGTAAGGTTTTTTGGCTGCCACTGCCAGGCTCATTTTCTGAGAACTAGCACCTCCATCCATCTGAAGTTGGCCTACTTTAACCCAAGGAAAGCCACCTCTAAAGAACATTTCTTGGTCATATTATTTAAAAAAAATAACCACCCCACAACAGAGATCTCAGAGAGATCAGAAACTTCCAAGCAATCAAAACCTCATGGTGCTCTTTCCCTTCCACTCAAACCACTCCACCACACATTTATCCACTCCAGTTAAGCAGCCTACAAACTGTAATATCCTGGTACCTACCTACCATTGCAAGCAACAGGACAGTTGCTGTACACATCTCTCATCTTCTCTTGTCTTCCTAATAAAATTATCTGCACTATGCTGGTCTTCAAACAGCAGGCAGAAGGCAACTCCTACTGCAAGGCCAAGCAGCCATGCCATCCTACTTTTGTGTATTAAATTTAGCCTTGTTGATAGAGTGAAAATTACTGCTTAAATATATCTCACACAATGCAAGGATGTACAGTGGGATCAGTGCTGCTCAACACCTCAACTAGTGCTCTGGAAGACTGACTACTCATGAGGTTTACAGATAACACCACTCAGTGAAGTGAAGGGATTAATCCCCACTCTATGCAGCACTCATTAGACCACATCAAGAACACTGCAGGGCTTTGGGACTCCCAATACAACAAAGACATGTGTCCAGGGGCAACTGACCAAGCTGGTAGGGACCAGATCACTCATCCTCTGAGTAGCAGCTGCCAGGGCTTGTTCAGCCTGGAGAACACATGGCTTTGGGAGGACCTAACAGTACCTCCAGGGAGGCACTGAGGAAGGTAGGGTGGGAGGACAAGAGCCAGTAGGTGTAAGCTGAATTGAGAGGATCAGATCTGATACAAGTAAAAACTTTTCCACCATGAGAGCAGCCTACCAGGGGAGTAAGTTGCCCAGACATGTTGCATAGTCTCCATCTCCAGAGCTTTTGAAGACTCAACTGGATAAACCTCTGAACAACCTGGCCTGACCTCACACCTAATCCTGCTTTGATTAGGAGGCAGGACTAAATGAGCTGAAATCTTATCAAATATGAATTGTTCCATGACTTTGTAATTACAAATAGCTCTATTAAAATGGAGATTTGACTATAGCTCTACTTGCTACTTTGCTGTGGTGAGCTTGCACAGAAACGCCCTGACCTGCTGGTAAGGTAAAACCTCCAGGTGCCCCTTTAAGGTTTCCCTGCTATTCCAGTCCCAGCTCCGGGGGCTGCGTGTCACGTGTGTTCTGGGACCCCTCTCTCCTGTCCCTGGGGGGCACAGCTTTCAGGCTTCACTGGGGTGAAGCAGGGGTGGAGGTGAGCTCACTGCTCAAGTGAAGTCAACTGGGTGAATCTGCCATATTAACCAGGCTTAGGGAGCGTGAGCGACCCGGAACGTGAAGGGAGGTTGTAGAGAGGCAGGGACTAGTCTGTTCTCCCTAGGGGAGAGTGATAGGACAAGGGGAAATGGATGGAAATTGCCCCAGGGGAGGTTCAGGCTAGACATGAGGAGGAATTTCTTTCCTGAAAGGCTTGTCAGCCATTGGAACAGGCTGCCCAGGGAGGTGCTTGAGCCACCGTCCCTGGAGATGTTTAAGAGACAGGGAGATGTTGCATTGGGGGGCATTATTTAGCAGGTTGATAGGGCTGGGAAAAGGCTGGACTCAATGATCTTCAAGGTCTCTTCCAGCTGTAATTGTTCTAGGATTCCAAGCTGCCATTTACAGTTCAGTCCTAGCAGACTATCATATAATTAGAGCCTCTGTATCATTATGCAGCTTGCAGACTGTGCACATCAGAATTAGGGATCAGACTGGGACATATGCAGGACTTTGGCCAACATAGATGTCAATTTCCTGAGCCAGAAAAACGGTTCCCTGCTTGCCCTGAGCCACAGGCAGCCAGAAACAGGAACAGCACATTCAGTAGTCAATACTGCTAAATAGCCTGTGTTTGCAAAAAACAGCAGTGACTCAGGACAGAAAGTTGTGTTACAGAAGATAGGAAAAAGGCCAGGGTGGAAAGGACACCCAGAGAAGCCTGGGGAATCCAGCACATATTTGCTGGTAGTCTTCTTCATGGGGAAAAAACTTATGCAGGATTGGGAATGCTGCCTTGGCAAGCAAAAAGGCACCACAGTACCTCAAAACCATCTGCTACAACTCCATCACCATATTAGTTTGCTAAGAAGAGAAGCCACATTGCTAGGCACCTTGCACTGTGTCAGACCTTAATTCAGTGATAGGAATGGATTTCCCAATTCTTGAACTACAGCTCATTTTCTCTACAAATCTTTGCTGTCACTCATCCATGGCATTAATTTCCATGTAGACAGAAACATGGCAAGACACATCACTACCACAAACCCCAGAAGATTTTGGAAGATAAAATCCATGCAAGAAATTTGCATTAGTTTTCTAACGATAAGTTTTGCTTCACTTCTAAACTCCAAGTTCCCAAACAGTAAATGTAATGGTTTATTAAAAAAACCAAACAAACCAGAGAAAGCAATGAATTTTTTTAAAGCTTTGATGCAAGAGGGTATACAAAATCTTGCTTCTATATTTTATGTAGATTTTTAAAGTATTTAGAACTTTCAAATAGGCAAATAAGATACATCTGATTCAGAGACCCTGCAGCCACATCTGTAAATAGCTCTTGCTCTCAAACTTTTATACAGTTTAACATCTTGGATCTGATTCACAAAACTAAGTACATATTTTATCTTTACAGCTTATTTGAAGCTATAAAACATTTATCTACAGGTGCAGTTTAACTCAGCTCTGTGTACACATAAAAGTGTTTTATAGTTGTTACTAGTGTTCTATCCTTGTCTGACATAACCCTCTATTTCAGCTGCCAGTTTTTAAACTTTTCTGAAAGTAACCAGGGATCTTAGAAGAGGAAAAAACATGGCATTTGCAAAATACAGCTGCAGATTTGCTTTGACCAAATTTCTTTGCTGCCTTAGAAGGCAATGTACAAACAAGGTTTTTAACTGGTATTTGACAACAGCCAACTCCAGTGTTCAAATGTACTTCTATTTCTATAGCCAGATGCACGCTATAGATGATTACAAGACATGAACAGCAAGCACCCTAAGCAAAGAGCTCAAATCTAGCTGATCAAATCTTGGACCTCACTCCCCCTCCCCTAATTTTTTTTTCCCCTCTATGCTGCTTCTAATTCCCTGATGACACTGTGCCATGCCTAAGGGGCATGCATTAGTTCTGCCTGTAAACAGTGATGAATTAAGCAGCTTTTTATCCTGCTATAATTGCATTCCACTGATGTTACACAGAGTCATAAACCTAAATTCAGCACTAATCAATCTGATTCTCCAGTAAAAATCATTCATGATCATTAAATTTGGATGTCATTCCACATTTTTCTGTTCCATACTTAAGGTATCCCAGTCACATATTCTACTCCAAAAATGTAGCTTATGAGTCCTCCTGACTGTGTCTTCTTGTCCTCCTCTTCAAAACTGTGAAGTCACTTAATTATTTCCCAAACCAGGCAAATCAATCACCAGGTGACAATATTTCCACCTTTTCCCTTCACTGAAGCAGTCAGGAAATGCTTCTATGTTGCATAGTAAATATACTTTCTCTCTTCAAAACTACAAATTCAAGGTGCATTTTTGGATAAGATTCCCCGATTAAAAGCATTATCCTTAGAACTAAAATCAGTGACATGCAAAAATGCATCAAAACTGAGTATACACAATAATTTCTATTTCTTGGTTAACCCTTCATCAGCACAGTTGGTATTTCCACTAAAAACACCTGTCACAGCACTGCCAAATTTTCACATTTTCCTTCTTCTTATATGAAGAAGGAAAATATTTATTCTTATATGGAACTCCAAATCTCAAAATGGCAGCAAAAGAAAACCAAACGGAACAAAAACCCCAAAAGGATCTCAACATCCAAGTCTGTCAAGAACAACTGTCAGAAACTGCAAATAACTACTGGTTCTGCCTTACCAAAAGCACAGAGTACATAACTAAGACATTTGTAGATATATTAACTTGCATCAGAGATAAACCTCAGAAGGAAGATGTAAGGATTATTTTCTTTGCATACAATTTACTGAATACAATATATAGTTTCCAAGTACAGACACATGGATGCAGGAGCTTGGGAAAAGAATTCTGTTTGCATTTCATGTTACTGTTGTTGAAGGTTCAAATTTCAGTAGCTTCAGCTATCAAAGTTCAATCTATTCACTCTACATGTATTTCCTCACCTTTTTTAGGGGAAGAATGATAAATCTATAACCCTGAGGTTTTCATAAACTTGCTCAAATTTTTAAGGGAAGAAATACTTAAAGTCCCATTAATTTTAAACACAAAGCAAGCAATTTGGGAAAAAATGATAAATACTACTGCCAAACAGGGATTGTGGATTAGACAGAGGTACTTTTTAGTCAGGTGTTTTAAAACCAGTTTATTTACACATTTAATTCCAGCATTCTATATCAAGCAGGAAGATGGTAACAGTTTGCTAGTGTTCAATTTCTCATGCTCCTTAAAGGTTAAAGCAACACAAGGACCTAACTGAGACAGAACTCTAGACATGGTAATACTACAGTTAAAAGTGGTGGATTCCTTTTTCTCTT
Source organism: Bucco capensis (assembly GCA_013396975.1). Classification (NCBI taxonomy): domain Eukaryota; kingdom Metazoa; phylum Chordata; class Aves; order Piciformes; family Bucconidae; genus Bucco; species Bucco capensis. The sequence continues at coordinate 96,389 of VWZO01022491.1, read as the reverse complement.
TCTAAAATGCTAGTCAATACTGTAACTACTTAGCTTTCAGAATGAAAGGGATCACCTTAGCAGACTTCTCTCTATTTAAAAAAATATGTCCCTCCTGTAACACACAATGGAAATTGCAAAAAACATCCAGAATACTATGTTTGAAGCACTTTCTTTCTACTAAAAGCTTGAGGAAACCACTTACAACTGTGCAAAGTCCTTGCTAAGTCCTACTGCTCTACTGGGTGCACTGATCCCTGTCCACTGTTGTTAACATCAATGCCAATAAGATGCAGTAAAATAAGCAGTTATAGATGTCCTCTTCAGCAGTCAGTGCTGCAGAAGTAAAAGATGCAGGCTGGCCTCAAAGCACCAAAATGCTTCCAGGCTATTCCTGCTGTTGGCTTTCATTCTCAGAGTTGTAGTTCTTCCTTCTGTTGTTTACACTAAATATTCATTAATAAGACAAGACAGAAGTTCATCTTATCTTAGTATGCCAAAACCAAGGGAAAACATCCAGATATAGATAAAAGATGGAATTAGCAGAAGTAACAGACAACTGTTAATGGTAAATTCAAAATCTGTTAAACCAAGCAGAATGGGGAGAGGCTGGTGGTTGGTGCAAGGAAACAACCAACCAAAAAAAACAAAGCCCCCCCCACCTTTGTCCATAGAAAGGAAGTCAATAAAAGATGTTTTGGCAGAGTCCCAGGACTCCCTCTTCCTCCCCTCCCATCACAGGCCTTTCGCTTTGAGCAGTTCCCAAAGAATTATGGCATTACAGTTAATCACTTGAAATAAGTTTCAAGCATTGCCACTGCCTTAAGAGGTACCTGCTGTCAGATAAAAGAAAACCCAATTTTCATCTGTTACACAAAATTACACAGAATTAAAAAATACAGTAGAGCACAGTAGTGTCCAAATCTAGCCTATTTTGCTGTGTTAGTATCACCAGGGCTGTGTGCATTAGGGCAGATGTTAACTAGAGGGTCACTTTCCCCCAAAATACTCTTGCCCTCCTCCTTGTGTCAGCTTAAAGCTCCCCTTTCCAGGCTCATGCAGTCAACTTTTCCCACAACCTTCCAGAAAATTTGCTTCCTTGTGCTGGAGGTAGACACTTCAGTCCTCTCAAGGGCACAGCAACTAAAGTCCTAATTTCTAGTTGGAGAGCAGCATTCAAAACTAACATTTAAATGTTGCTAATGAAAAAAAGATGTAAAAGCCCACCTCCAATATAAGAACTACACAAACTATTGGTATCTCCCTCCAAAACAGAGGTGTCAGGCCTGCAAATCATTTTTTGCTTAACATCTCAACTGCTCAGCCAAACATCTGTAGCACAAAATTTTTATCAGTCTTCTGTTTTAAAAAAAAACAACAAACCCTAAGTTTTGGTACTAGATTGCTGAGATGTTTAAACATGTATAGCTGAAGTGTGGCAAATTACGTAGGCATGTCAATGCACTCAGCTTGAGTTGGGTATTTTCCCTTCATCCTGTTCCTTAAACAGATACTAAAGGACCAACAGTCACTCTGAACCTCACCTAGAAGAGAAGACAATAGCTAATTCATATTCCTTTGTGCCATTAGTATAATACTGTTCATGAAACATCAGCATGTCATATATTAGCCTCTAAAATTCAAATTGTTTTCTATGAGATAGCCTGCAACAGAAACTGAAATGAATTCAAGGGAGCCTAGTGAGCTGGCCATTTAATCAGTCCTTCTAGCACAACCTCTTGTTCACACAAACACTCCGATCACACTCAGTCTTCAGTATACGATTAGTTATTTGCCTAATGCTAAGGAAGAGCCAAAGTGCACAGTCAGGATGACTTGGAAATGAATTGCAGGCTGCTGATGCCAAAGATGCACTGAGAAATTGTGACAGGCACTTTCTGGGTGACTGACAGGTGGAACGCAGAGACTCGGGGACTTTCTGTTAGCTGCTCTCGCGTCCACATCAGAATAAAGATGGCCCTCTTTATATAAATATATATGTGTGTATATATATTTATATATATACACACATGTATATGTGCTGTCACGCAGTGGGAGGAAAACAAACGGACCCCAAACTTTTCTCACGCTGTCTGCACAGGGAGCCTGCAGGTCCCGCGTTCAGGGCCAGGGTGCTACACGCTATTGACACCACAGCAAAACCTCACGCCGTGAAAAGCCCCGGCGACCGGCTCCCTCCCTCCCTCCTCCCGTGGAAGTGGAATACACGCGCGACCAGGTCGCGAGGCGAGGAGTGGCGGACAGGCCGGGACAGGGCACCGTGGAGCCCAACACTACTCGGTCCGTCTAGTGGGTGCGGGCCAGCAGGGGCGGTGTCGCTCCGCCAGCCTCAACCCAGCCCAGCCCCAGCCCGCCGCCGGCCCCACGCAGCGAACCAGCCCCGGCCTCGGTCCCGGCCCCAGCCCCGGCTCGCGGGCGTGGCGGCGCCGGCTAGGCATGGCCTTGGCGCAGACAAACAGGCAACGCCGCCATCCCGCAGCCCGCCAGCCCCGTCCTGGCAGTCGCAGGCGGCGGTGCTCTCCCAGCAGGGGGCAGGAACAGGGGTGGCGGCGCTCAGCCCCGTCCCGCGGGATCCCGCCGCGCCCACCGCCCACCGCGCAGCACTCACGCAGGCACAGCTGGGTGACATAGGCGTAGTAGGACCAACAGAGGATGCTGGAGATGAAAACCACCGGCACCCAGTAGAGCAGCCGCTGACAGCGGCGCCGTACGCCGCCCCAACTGCCCGCCGCCCCAGCTGGCAGTGGCGGCGGCGGTGCCGCCATCTTCCCGCACCGCATCCAGGCTGCTCGCTCCGGGGGCCCCGACCCCGAACGCGCACCCCACTGAAGCCCGCCCCGGTCCCTCCCTCCCGCGCTGACAGAGCTCTCTGGCGGGCCCGCTCCTCCCACCGCCCGCCCGCCCGCCGCTCCCCGCAGGCAGGGCCGGGGGAAAGGCCGCCCGAGAGTCCACAGCGTCTCCTCGGGGTCCGGCTGGCTCCGGCCGTCCTGGGCCCGTCAGCGAAGAGGAAGTTCCCGCCACCTTCTGCGGCCGATAACGGGAAGCAATCCCTTAAAGTTTGGCGCCCGGTTCCGGAGCTCCTCAGCTCGTTACCGATGGAGTTACGTGCCTTGGGCACCCAGCAGGTGCGGGAGCGCTGAGGTATGGCGTGGGTCGACGCAGCGATGGTGCCTGTCCCAGTTTAACAGCCCGTGCATCTCCCGCCGGCATTTCTGCCTCTGAAATAGCCCTGGTAATAGTTAATCCTCCTGGGATATACTGTAAAACACTCCGTTAAGAAAAGTGCTGCCTCATTTCCCAGTAATGTTTGAGGTGACCCACAAGTGATGCAGGCTACCATGTGACAGCAGGCAGCTGTGGGAGGCCGCTGTGGCCACCCCTGCCCTTGGCCAAGAGAAAGTGGCATAGGGTTGTGTGGGCTCACTCTTTCCCAGAAAAGCTTTATATTATAGCCACCGTAATGAAACACTTGTGAAATGTCATAGTAAAGGCAGATTGCATGGCAGTGTCTGCACACAAAAATTGTTGCTGAATTATTGTTCCAGAATGAGAAATGCCAAGTATGGCCTGTAGCATTTCTGCAGTCTGTCACAGTCCTTCAGAGCATCGATGGCACAGTAGGTAGGAAAGAGCTGATTGATTACAATGTGTTTGGACTTGGAAAAAAAAGGCTTGTCCAATTTCACGCACAGGAGACTATGCATGAAGCTAGGTAATCACATCCTGGAAAGCATATGTCTGCCATTGATTAGAAAAAGGCTGAGAGAGAGGAAAAAAAGGAAGAAAATAAGACAAAATAGTAGGTGTGCTGCTGGGTTCCAGAGCACGAAACAGAGTTTGCATTTTTATTGAAGAGACAGAAAAAGAAGCTAACCATATGGCTGCAGTGTTTTTATGCAATGCAAAATCATGAGCCCCTTATTACTGTAAGATTAGGCTGAGGAATTTCAACTAGCCATGGTGAACTGGATGAACAAGCAATACAGAATGATGCAAAGAGGAATATTACTTGTTCCATGCCAGTAAATTAGCCTTGCCTATTCAAGAAAGAGACATGTATATTGAGAATGGCTCAGTGAAACCATCTCCACAATACATAATTATAGAAATGAACAAAATATGAGGTCATTGAAAGACTGGAATATAATAAATGAAGAAAAGATGCTGCATAGCAAGGAGTGATGTATAAGACATTAAAAAGTAGAGATATAGCAAATGTATGTANCTCTGCTGTGGGCACAGTTATCACACCAGGGAGATACAGCAATTGGTGCTGTTATTTCTACACACTGTATTTCAAAAAACAAGAGCAAAGGGACTAAAACCAACATGACATAGACAATAAAATCACTTTATTTTACTGTAATTAATTGTGCAAGTCATCACTGAGGCCAACACTTTAATAGAATATTTAAAGGATTTGAGTTCAGTATATTTTAATGAACACATCCATGATTATTCTAAACAGATTTAAAAATATAAGGAATCAGATTACCATTGCTTGAAGGCATACCCCATGCCTTACTGGCAAAAGATAAAAGAAATGAAAGCAATTTAATTAATTTGATGGCTTTTTGTGTTTATTTGGAAATACCTGACAGTGACCTCTTTCAGGTTCAAAGGATAACATATAATGTGTTGTGTTTCCAGGGACAGAGGGCATGAGAAGTTAGCATCTGGATGCTGTATGTTTAAGGATGAAGTAGGTTTTGCATCATACTTCAGGGCTATAAAAAGCTTTCTCCTATAAGCCATTTGAAAATGCTGTATGTAATACAGGGCTTACTAACAACAACACATGCCAGGTAAACCAAGTAAACATTGGAAAAAACTGTTTAACACAGTAATTAAGTATCTGAGATAATAGTTATTATACATAATTATGTATATAAAGACACAGCAGTTTGCCAGAGATATGTGAATAAAAAGATTATGTGTTACAAAGAATTCAAATTGTATCATACAGTTTCTACTCAAGAGGCTTTTTGTTACCCCTTCATGAAAATGGGCTTGTGTAGTCCAGCTTTCTAACTTTGCCATGGCGACTACCAACCTCTTCTCACTACTCAAGATTTCACAATAATAATCTTATTTAGTATGCTAATCACTACATTAACAATAATTACTACAGCATACTCCTTACCAGAGCTCCAAAATCACGGTCATTCTGGTTCAAAGTTAGCCCATTTAGTGAAATAAACAGGTAAACCTCACTTCAATTTAGTTGGAACAAAAAGAAGCTGCCTTGACTGATACTCCCAAATACCTTGGAGCATCCTTTGGTCAGACAGCTGTAAAGAATCCCTCCCTTCTGCCCTTGCACGTGTGGCTTCTCCCCATGGATGTGGGCTTCTTCATTGTCAGGAGCTTCTTCACTGTCAGGAGCTGGGTTGAAGGTAGCTGGAGTTTGAGAAGCAGGCTTGGGTGTTTGGCAAATTGAAATCGAATGTTCTTGTCCTAAGTGGTGCCACTCAGCTTTTCTCCTCAGGAAGGTGTATGGCAAGGCATTGCTGGTGGATTTTTTTAGAAAAAGTGTCTCTTCTGGAATACATTTCTAATAGTATGACCTGGTTTCAGCTGGGATAGAGTTAATTTTCTTCTTAGTAGCTGGTATAGTGCTGTGTTTTGGATTTAGTGTGAGAATAATGTTGATAATATACTGATGTTTCAGCTGTTGCTAAGCAGTGCTCATCCTGAGTTAAGCTTTTTTCTGTTTTCCATGCTCTGCCAGCAAGCAGATGCACAAGAAGCTGGAAGGGAGCATGGCCAGGATAGCTAACCCAAACTAGCCAAAGGAATATTCCATACCACAGCATGTCATGCTTAGTATATAAACTAGGGGTAGTTTGCTGCTGGGGCATTGGTTAGCAGGGACTGAGCAGTTGCATTATGCATCACTTGTCCTTTACTGCGGGTTTATGTGTCACTTTTTGTTACACTTCTTTTCATTACAATTATTATTATAGTATTTTATTATTATTATTATGTTTTATTTCATTTTAGTTTATTAAACTGGTTTTATCTCAACATATGAGTTTTACTTTTTTGTTTCTCAATTCTCCTCCCCATCCCACTTGAAGGAGGGAGGAGTGAGTGAGCAGCTTAGTTCATGGCTGGGCTTAAGCCACATTACCACATCTGAGTATTCTTTGTATCAGCCTCTGTGACCTAGTGTCATGTTAACAGGCAAGACCCCAACCCAAAGGTCTGTGTGACCCAGTGTTTCAGGCCTTTAATGAAGCATCTTACCCTTTTCTCATGAAGCACACTAAACTAGTCTGCATTTCTTTTCACACAGCAAACCAGGTTGTAATGCCACATTTAGGTAGCATGAAGTAGTGTTACAAGAAGGGCTTACACCTGCAGCCCCAGGGCTGGGCTTCCTCCTGCCCATCTGCTGGAGCCCAGTCCAGAGCATCTCTGTTCCAGGCTGTGGAGGTGGCTGCTGCTTTCCTGCTCAACTAGTGGCAAATTTAACAGTGCCTATGTCTAGGACTCACACAAGCACCAACAGTCCTCTGGCTGCCAGGGCTGAGGCTCACTAGCTAAAGTGCACACGTGCTCACATCACTCTCTACACTCACAAGTGATGGTGTTGTACACGTGGTGCAGATCCCCGAGTACAGCACAGCCTCCGTGGCTATCTGACACTCCTGGCCAGATCCCAGACCCTCTTAACTCCTCCATGGTCCTTTACTCACCAGCTTGGTGCTCACCACATTTTGACAAGGTCCTCATCTACCTCATCTTGCTGAAACAAGCATCCTCCTGCTCCACATGCCCTTACCAGTAAGTTTGGCTGACTAGGGCTGTTCCCTGCTGTTGTATCTGGGAGTGTTGTTCAGTCAGGATTGTGCCTCTCAGTGTTTGCCTTCCCCTCTTCTCCTAGTCATCCTGCTTGACAAGGTTCTTGCTTTGATGATGTTAATGAAGCGGGTGCTCTCTCCAATTCTGGGCCCCCCAGCTCCAGAAGGATAGGGAGCTGCTGGAGAGAGTCCAGCACAGGGCCAGCAAGATCCTGAAAGGAGTGGAGCATGTGCCCTAGGAGGACAGGCTGAGAGAGCTGGGTCTCTTCAGCCTGGACAAGAGGAGACTGAGAGGAGACCTCAGCAATGCTTAGAAATATGTTAAGGCTGAGTGTCAGGAGGAGGGAGCCAGGCTCTGCTCAGTGGCATCCAATGGTAGGACAAGAGGGAATGGGAGCAAGCTGGAGCACAGGAGGTTTAGTATTAACATGAGGAGAAACTTGTTTGCAGTTCAGGTGCCAGAGCACTGGCCCAGGCTGCCCAGGAGCCTGTGGAGTCTCCTTGTCTGGAGCCATTGCAGAGCTGCCTGGACACATTGCTGTGTGAGCTGGTCTAGGTGCTCCTGCTCTGGCAGGGGGGTTGCACTAGATGATCTTTCTAGGGCCCTTCCAACCCCTGACATACTGGGATACTGTGATGTGCTGACAGGTATATTCCACGTGGGTTCAGATAACAGAAGTCAAGAGTGCAAACAGTGCCTCTTTCCAAAGGAAGTAATCTTGGTACCCTGGCATGCAGTCCTAATTAAAAACTACTCCTCTGCAAGTGTAGGGGTTAGAGTGTCTTACAGAGTTCATCGCTTCAAATCAGAAATTACAACCTCAGGCAAATCACCTAAACCCCCTTAGTAGTAAAACCACTCACGAAAAAAGCATGGCTTGTGGTTATGGCTACTTAAAAAGGATTGTAAATTTATTATCAGAAGAAAACTAGAAATGAAAAGTTACTTGCAATGGGCAGCTATGAAGCAACAGATGGAAAGTTCCTGTGCAATGATATTAATTTCATTTAATTTCTTTTTAAACTAAGGTGGACATATAAATAGGTAACCTCGCTCTTTTGTACTTTAAAAAACCCCCAAAACCTCACAGGGTAATAGTTAATTTGCTTACATTGAATAAACAGAAACACGTTACTAAAACTTAAATGAATTTAGTATGTTGCTGTTTCTGTGCATCTTTAGGTATTTTATATTAGGATATTCAAGTGGGTACTAAGATTTTTATGGAACACCCCTAGCTAAAAATAATGTTCCTCCGGGGGAGGAATTTACAAGTCAAACTAGTAGTAAAAATTAACATTACCCATTCAAGATTAAAGCACACCCCCACGTATTTAATTGTGTGTGTAAGAAAAAGAACATAATATATCCAAGGGCACCATCTGCTGACAGGTTTAGGGTGCCAAATGCTTTCATGGATTTTCAGATATAGTGCAAAATACTGTATACCTAGACCTCACATATACTAGAAAAAAACTCATTTTAGTTTTAGCTTGATTCTAAAGGGACTTCAGATTTGGTATTGCTACCAAGTAGTTTTCACTGAGATGAATTTTTTGACTAGAGAGCTTTTGGTCTAATTCTTTTCCTTCTGCAAGTATTAGTTTGGAGCTCTTTTGTTAGAAACTGTTGTGAAAGTTTCCTCAGTGGGACATGACAGCAAAACATCCCATTATGTAAAGACTATTATGCAATGTTGAAACAAAGCTAAGTGAAAAATCCCTCTATCGTTCTGTTTCTCATTTTGTTTTCTCTGATTTGTTAAAGCAGCCTTTTCCTGATATTCAGGTGGAAGAGAGAAGATCAAATAATTATAGAAAACCAGGCAGTACCACAAACAATATGCTGAAAGTCACCATTAAATAGTATTTTTTGTTTCAGGCTAATAACTTTCTCTTATGGCATACAATCTAGGTACTTGCCATGCAAGTAATTTGTATCAACTTACTGTCAAACTGTTGCAAGAAGGGAAATTGCCAGTGTGATTTTAAACATCAGAAGATGAGCAGGGAGCAGCTTGCTGTAACTGGCAACTAGGAATTCATCAGAGCTCAGACAAAGGTGATCCGAGAGCTCCCCAGGCTGCCTGCCCATTTAAGAGTCACAATTTTATCACAATTTACAGCTAGTCTGGGCATTAGTGAACAGTTAGTTCCTAAGCACTCACAAAGAATCTTGTTGTAGTGTTACTGTTTTCTTAACTTGCACAAAAGAACAAGAGCAGGTTTGACAAAAAGCCTTAATTTATGCAACTGCTAATTTAGTTGTAGGGTGCATGTTTTCTCTGCTGCCTAGAATGTGGCAGATTTTGAACCTGGTTTTATTGAGCACACTGACTGCTGCCTGTCCAAGGGGTGCCTCTATAGCAGATGGCAAGTCCCATTACCCTGCTTTGTTTTCATCTGGCTGTCCTTGCACTTCCAGCTCTTTTACAAGAGAATTCATTCTGTGGCAGAAAAGCAAAGCTATCTAAAGAAATGACTGAAAGAAAGGAAAATGTGTACTTTTTTTGTGATGGTGAGATGCGCTAATTCAAAGCACTTTTATGTTCACATTACACATAAAAAGATTTTTTTTACAAGAGAAGAATTTGAATGATATAAACTGCAAAGAAAATTAGTTTCAAGTGTATTTATTTTGAAATAAGAATATCATATGTCTATATCTGTATTTATATTAAATAACTTACTAAACATGAGGAAAAATACTCTTAAAACCAAATCTGACACTTTCACAGTCTATTTTATATTAAGCAACTATAGTTAATAATATATATATAATCATAATATTTACTAAAGCAGCATCCTTCAAAAGCTTTCTGAGCTGGCTTTTTCAGATAAAAGCCACACCTAACATTTTTTTTCCCCAAGAGTCCCAGAGTGGACTATCTTGAAAAACATCTTTTCAATTCTGTTTCATTTTTTTTTTTAGCAGAGACGAATCTTATTATAAATTAAACATTTCTAAAGTTAGGAGTATTTCCACAGATGCTATACATATTTTCTATTCACATGTGCTGTAAGATGGTATTTGAGAATATGTCCACTAAATACAATTTTGAAAAGTATTTGGAGTAATAAAAGATTTAAAACAATTATTTGGGTTCTATTTTAATTGCCAGACTCCACCAACTATCTGCCTTTCTGCTAAACATTTATTGATATTAGTTTTAGTGTGTGTGTATTCAGCTTGTAGTATTTCAATGCACAGATTGTTCCTGAATAGAACTTAATGTGCAGTGAACCTTTTCAAGAAGCATATAAGAAAATGTATTCATGTTTGTTTGGGTTTAATTCACACCACCTAACAAATTATCTCGAAAATGGAGTAAGGAAAAACACTGCTGCTGAATAGCAAAGAAGAACTTTGGAGAAGATGAAAACCAAATCTAATAGTGTCCTTACCACTGTTTTAATAGCATCTAAATCTAAAGGGCATGAAAAGTCATGGTGGATACTGATTGTCTGTAATCTCCTTTCTAAGGCCTAATTTATATCTAATATTTGATGTGTAACATCCAAATAATATTACTTAGTGTTGCTCTGTACTGCTGCATGCATTCATGTTTTGGTTTGCTCTTTTGTTTGACAAAAATACAAGTTATTTATCTAATTTTAAGATACTACATTCCAGAGTACTAAATTAGACAACTATAATTTCTATTCAGTGTCATGTCTCACTTCATATAAAAGTGCACTATTCACAAGAAACACTAGAAATATACCAGTGCATTTACAGTTACAGCAAGAATATTATGAAGTGTGTGTTAATGAGAATTTTGACTTCAACATACTGCTTGTAAGACATCTTAAAATCTGTACTAGTTGTTTTGAAGAATAAATTAATCAACATAACAGTAAGACTTGAAGAATCTGAACATTACAGTACCATCCCTAGGTAAATACCTATCATTCACTTGAACAAAGCTTTACTTGTTTTAAAGTGACAGCTTTGTTAGCTTCTAAGAATTTCACTTGTACATTTAACTCATAGATAATTGTTAGGCTACTTAGTATGTATTCTCATTCACAATTTAGCACAAACTTTCAATAGCTGCTTTTCTGAAAGCAAATTCACAGTCTAAGCTGATGTGGGCAGTTTCTCTTCACTGCCAATGTTTGTGCAAAACTCACATTTGTTTTCTTCTAAATGACAAACGTATCTCAAAATAATAAAAAAGAACATTCAAAATGTTTTCTTAATAAAAAAACAACAACACCCTGGCAATCAGGTGACAGTTTGTCATTGAAATAAAATACATACTGAAAAGCAGTTCTAAGAGTTGACCATCACTACATTAAGTGAAAAAGAAGTCCTCTGCTTTCTAGTGCAGCTGGAAGATTCATGATTCACCTAGGTTAGTTTGTTCCTCATTAAGAATTCACAAGAATAAATAGTTCTAACCAGTGCAGCTATTCCTTCTGTATTCTTTTATCTCAGTGTATCTCGCCTCCGAAACTGTTTCCATAGATCTCGGAGATGTTCACTGGTTACAGTCATCACACAAGAGTAATAATCCTTCCAACCATACTTTGGAGTCTCCTGTGAAAAGTGAAAAATGTATCATTAGAGAAAGAATATTGTTCAATGAATTCCTTAATATCACATTAAATTTGACTAAGACTCATTCAAAATAGATACAAGGTTTGTAACTTCCATGGGTCAGAAATACTTCTGTTAAATGAGGGTTATAAATCCAAACACAGGCTAAGTATTCAGAATGCATTCCTTACCTCATAGCACACAGTAAACATTCAACAAATAGCCTATGTATATTAAAAGCTGCAAGAAATGATCTCCTCTTTATTCAAGTATGTCTCTAGTTTTGTTTCGAGCTTCTTCTTGTCAACAGTGTACTACAAAGTTCACCTTTTACACCAAATTAAAAAAAGCATAGAAAATTATTGATGTTCATGAAACAGCCATTAGCAACATCCAAATACAAAATCAGCAGAGGACAGGAAAGCTTCTTTTATCCTAAATGACTTTGAAGTGCATTGTAGTTCATTGCCATTAGCAAGTGCCCACTGAGTGGAGAGGAAGAGCAGCCAAAGGCTGGCCTAGGACATTCCCTAGACTCTCTGCTGGCTGGAGTTACCACTGGAGCTCAGGATTGCTTCTGCTATCCTTAACTTCACAAGTCTGTTTTGATAGTAAGTACAGAAAGATGGAGAGGGGCTAAATATCACATCAGCTGGAGAAAGACCCAAGTAAGGAACAGGAATTGTAACTGTAGACAAGTCAGAAGCATTTACAAGTCATTTTAAATTGTAATACGTCTTAGAAATTAAGTCCAGTATCTGATATATGGTAATAGTGTCAAGGTAATAAAGAGACCTTGAGAGAGATGAAAACCAAATCTAACAGCGTCCTTACCACTGTTTTAATAGCATCTCCATAACCTTTGTGAGGCCTAATTTATACCTAATATTTAATGTGTAACATCCAAATAATATTACTTAGTGTTGCTCTGTACTGCTGCATGCATTCATGTTTTGGTTTGCTCTTTTGTTTGACAAAAATACAAGTTTTTGTTGAACTACTACTACTCTTGTGTAATTAATGCTTTTTAATTATATTAGAGCATTAAGCAGAAGTTGTAAATATTCAGAAAACAATCTAATCTACAGCAGTATATAATCCAGACTTATGAAATATTAGGAACAATACTTACATGAATGTATAATTTAGTTGAGACTTATACTCAAGCTTATGGAATAAATCCATTACTTGCAAAATGAATTGCATTATTTAACAAAGGCACATTCAGCTGATTAACCAGTGTTTTAAGTGCATTTATGTTTTGTTTTATGAAACAGATTCAGAGAAATGTTCATAAAAATCAGTAACACTGAACTGCTCATCTACTTATTTCTAATGTATGCATTGGTGTTGTATCTACTTTAGTATATCAAATCCATACAAGGAACATTTTGTTGACATACTCTGCAATACTTTTATATTTCACTGGAGCATATTACCCCCACTGTCTCCAGGTGTGTTTTGAAGGTTCTAGTCAGGTTTAGGATCAAAAGTTTGGGTTCTGTAACTTCCAGGTACTTTTGTAAGATGAGTAATTAAGGGGTGCCTATCACACACTTCTAATTTTATCTGCTTTAGAGCTTGGTGGTTTTTTTTAGTTGCCCCCTTTTTTTTTAAGTATGGAAATCAAAAGCTTTCCAAATATTAACTAATGACAAATCTTAATCTCACTTGACTGAAATATTTACAGAGCACAGAAATTTATCATTGAAACATGACTGGAAATGAGTTTTTGAATCCATGCTTCAGTCTTCCTTATTTTTCTCAAAATGAAATTTCCTTCCTCAATCAGTACCAAGGCACTGGTTTTAGCTATTAACTATTCCTAAAAAACTTCCATCAGAAATTCAGAAACCTCACAGAATTCAAAACATCTAGAAAACATTTCTTTTAACAAAAAAATCTTAAAGATTTTCAAGAAGTTACTGGGACATACAACTTAATTTCTGGATTTACAATTGTGACATATAGTATTTACTTTCAGTACTGCACAAATGAACAAAATTGGAATTATAGCTTAAGTATCTATTACAGTTACTAAGCACACAAATAATATTGCAAACTGCACTTTCAGATGGACTTCAATCCCTCCTGAAGTTGGCCTCTAGCATCCTTTTTCAGCAATGAACTCTGAAAGGGTTTTGTTAGTAATGTCCTAGATAAGCCTTCCATAAGGCATCTGAAGCACAGGTTTCCTCTCACTTCTCTTTGGCAGCTCCCACTAGCATGTTTTTTCTGTTCTCCCTGCAGTATACGCAAAAAAGTACCTGCTGATGCCAAGTCAGGCTGTGTGCCCTGCAGGGAGAGCAGTGCAGGAAGACAAGCTCTCCAAGAACCCTGCCAGCTGTTTGGATCACACAGAGCTTGTACAGCTGGTCCTCAAAGAGAGATTTTCCTTATGTATTATTAGGCCATAATATTCTTTATGCTGTTAAGCAAACTGCATTAGTGCAATTCAGAGATGTGCAGCAACCAGCACAATGTGCTGTTTGTCCCTTTTCAGGGTGCAGATTCAAAGTAGAGCATAATCCATGCCAAATATTCTAATCTCTTTCATCAGAGTAGTATGTATGTATGGCTAGGCTTCGGGAACAAAGCTCCAGGGAGGGCTCCATCCATGCTCCTCCTCAGCGCCTTTTCCAAGCACGCTGATAAAAAGAGGATAGCAGATAGCACCCTCGAGCCTGCACTACGGATTTTTTTAGGTGAGACACAGCATGTGCAGAGCTGGACCCACCCTTTAGTCCTAAGCTTCATCTGCCAGGGCCTAGCAAGCTTGGACGCTGGCAGCCAAGTCCTTAGGATGGAGGTTTAACCTCTTAGCTGGAAGGCCTTACAGGGCTAAACGAGCTCCATGTGCCCGGGTTTGGAATCAGAGTTGTCCTTCTCCTAGGATGACTGCCAGAAGGCTAATGAGCTCATCCTACCCATGCAAGGATTCTAGGAACATGGCTATCACTCCCCACCCTTTCCCGTGGGCAATGAGTTTAATGCTCCCTCTGCTGTGGGCACAGTTATGGCACCAGGGGCCACAGGAGACCACAAGGCATTGTCAGACTGTGCCTGTGTAAGACTTTTATATTTCACATTCATTTACGTGGGGTTTTGTTGTACCTTAGACTGAAATTCAATTACCCAGTTGAAACTGGTTCAATTTCAAATCTCTAATGATTCTATCTTTATTACCTTTTCAATTTATAAACTAAATAGAAAATAATTATTTTTATAATTATATATAATCACTTTTACTCCACACTGTACCACACTGTATGGCAAAGACAGAGTTAATTCTGTGCTCCTCTACAGTAACTAACTCCAAATCACTTTATGTGTTTTTTAGCTAATGTTTCCATTTCCATTAACTGACACTTGCAACAAGTTTTAGTAAATATTTAAAACAAATTTGAAGAAATACTAAGTAGCACTCTGCTCAAAAAGGAACTCCAGAAAAGCTAACAACTGGATTTGTTACAGTAATTCATCACAGGAGAGAAGGAGCAGTTGCTCAAGTGAAGAGCAGGAGCTTACTCATGTAGTTACACTCCCTCTCCATTCCCTATCGTGTGCAGGGACCTACAAAAGGAAAACATCAGTGGGAGTGGGTAAGCTGGTGGGCTACCAGTGTGCATAAATGGACCTCCCCTCATCCTTACAGACTGAGCTTTTCCACTGTGCTGGAAGCCAGCCATCACCTCAGATAAAGAGCATCCAAGAATGTTCTGCTTAGTGCACCTACATTCCTCTATCTCCTCCTATGCTATTTCAGAGTCAGGGTAGAAGGATTTAACCAGAAGCCTAGCACACTCAGTGGCACACAAGTGCTCAGAGAGGCATATGATAGGAAAGGGGATGCTTCAGAAGGTCAGATGCCAATATGTCAATGTACAGAGGCATCTGAAGATGGTTATTCAACAAGAATTCTTAATAGTGTGCCTCAGAACTAAAACCAGTGCGGGCACAGGAGTTGAACCCTCCTGGCTCAGGAGCATGAGATGTACTGACTTTTCCATGGGGTCTACTCACACATCATCACTGGCTACAAGGCCTTGTCTGTCATGGTGTACAGCACTTTGTTCCTCCCCACTGCAAAATAATGGAACTGAGACCTTCATTAGCCATTAACAGCCTTTGTACCAACTACTGTAAAGTCTATAAAGAGGAAAAAAGTGCTGGCATCAAAACCTTAAAGCAAGAGTTTGCTTCTTTGCAATTTATGCAAGAATAGTAATGTCTGCAAACACATTTCTGCTGTGTTCACTGTGAGACAAAACAATTTCACAGTATGGCTCCAGAATATCCTCACCACAGTTTTTACTCTGAAACCCATAGTACAACCTAATTTAAACTCAAATATTCCTGTGGTGGATATGCAGAAACAGGTGTGGTGATCATATGTGGGCACAGTACAAAACTAAAACACAGTTTTAGAAAACTGCTGGCATAGCACTAGTAATGCCAAAAACACAGCACTGTTTTCAAAAGCATAACTATAAATCAGAGTAGAATCAAGTTACTAAAAGCCTCCCAGAAAGAAAATTGTGCCTTTACAATCTCCAGACTTACTAGCTATAAGTATCTGAGAAACTACTGAAAAGTGGTCACAAGACAGACAGAAAACAGCAACAGGAAATATGGAAGAATGCTTTTCCTTACTCCAAACACAGCACAAAATGGCAGCTGGATTACAGAACAGTGACAGCACGAGTCAGTCATTGCCAACTCCAGGATAAAATGCTCCTGCTTCTGTCAAAACCACAATGTGATGCTTTGAGCTACTACACAGCCTACAGTCAGATAACCTGTTCCTGAGGTTTGGAACAGGAAACACAGCAGTGCCAGTTTAACACTCAGCCATTCCTGCAAGCATGCCAGCACACTCAGACTGGGTGGCTAACACATACCGTCAGTTATCTGCTATAGAGCTCCTTCCTCACGCACGATTTGAAAGTAGTATACCTCTGTATAGGTTTGTAGCCCTGTGGAGCAGAAGATGGAGAAGTGCACAGATGCAGACAACATGTGAAGGCAGCCAGAAGGAAGCATAAGACAACAGTATCATGAAAATACAACAAAAATGGCTTTAAGTGACAAGAAGCTACAGTATAGTACGTGCTCAGTAAAATGTTCCTCATGTAGTCATTAAGTTCCAGATCTTTTTGTTTAAAAATGGAATTGAGAAAGGAAATGGTGTCTTAAGTATTTTTAAATTAAAAACAAACAAAAAAGGGACTATTTTAAACCAAACAGCAAGCAAAAATAAAGCTTTTCATGTCTGCAAATATTAGTAAGTATATGGCAATACTCTGAATGAACACTTGATGGCAGCTTAATATACTAGTTTGTTTAAAAATATTAAAATCAAAAAAGGTTTCAGATTATAATACTATATTCCAGAAAGAGAGAAGCTCCTTACAGGTATTTACTTAAAAAAAACCAAACTAAAATATGTTAAAATGAATATTTATTATGCTCCTGTAAGGGGTAGTACCTGACCTTCCTCAAATTTGCTAAGCTTCTTAATAGGATAAATCTTGTAGGTACTGACTGACCTTTCAGAACTTCAGTTTTGCTGGTCTTGTATAATTCTTCGCTCTTCAATATGTTTGCTTTAATCAGACTATATGACTACAAAATGTCCTTTTCTAAAATACACAGTCCTACTACCAAGCTCTGTGATGCCCTCAAGATTCTGCTGGGCAAACATTTCAGTAGAACAACTTCTATAAAACTTTAATTACTAAGATCTTAAGTGTAAAATTATACTTCAAATCAATAGGTCTATCATCAAAATAGCAGTTTAAATGATTTTAGAGTGACTACATTGAGCAAACATTAACTGTAGGATACTTAAAAAATCAGGCATTTCCACTTTATAAACAGGTTCAAACTTCTCATGGCAAGAATTTCCACGTAGCTACAAAATACTGCATAAGCAGAAGCTATAATGTTCTTTTATCTATACAATGGAACTGATCAAATCTTAATATGGATTTGAAACCATTATTAACAAAGAAAATGTTAGTGATTTATTAGTTTTGATTTAGCACAAGACATTTGAGCTGTCCACATGGTAGGAGCAAAAGGGTCAACTTTTACTTGTTCTGGCCACACTCTGTAACTTTTAAGTACAAACAACAGGAAGCAATTAACACTTTCTGCCAATTTGTTCTGGGCAAAAGATTCTTATATGTTTTCTTCTTTTCATTCTAAACCAAGATTGGGGTGTGTGGGGAGTGTTAACTAAACTTAAAAAGCAAATTTTTTGCCAAGTTTTTACTACTACTCACTCTTGGAAAAATCATGTTTGCATGACAATTACCAAAACTTACTAGAAATTGCAAATTTCACAGTTTGGTACTGTATCTTGCAATACTACTGATGAGTGAAAAGAATGCATTTTTCTGAAGAATCTAACGAGGCTGCACAGATGCATGTCTAAATATAACTGAATTACAGAACCAAATCATTATGTCCTGTGCAACCCAGGGGATAGATCTAATTCAAATTAGACATATCATTGATGAAAGATAGTGCTATTCTTTTGAACATCCTTGGTATTCTTTATAGCTCTTTTACAGTCCACTGCACTATTTTATAGTGGCCTAGGAAAAAGAAACATACATGCATAGGACTGAATAGTGCTGGCTGACATAGATCTTCAGGATTCAATGGGATTTCTCATGCATTTTGTGAAATAGAAACATGTAGTACATTTACAAGAACTACTTAGTAAGCAGACTGCTTTCTTGTTAAATTAACATACACTGCACACTTAGAATTAGTGAACAGAACATATAACTGAACATCTTGGAACAGTTATGAAACAATCATCATTCCCACGGCATAATAAAAGGAATTGAGGACGAACAAGGAAATAACTTTGTTACAAATGCTGTGGTTGTTATCCACAGTTTACATTTTATCAAAATATTACAAAAATAACAAGTAAATTATGAGACTCAACACCACTTCACAGAAAGTTCTAAAATTATATTTAGGAAGCTAACTAAAAATGACTAAAATTCCATTACAGAAACAGCATACTGAAATGTGAATTTAGCAACCATATACAGTTTAAGATTTATGTCTAAGGCATTAGGTTGTCAGTAAAAATACCATTTTACATTTAGCTAAAAAATGTTAACATCTGCCTTATGAAGGAGAAGATGTGACTTGTATTGATCATATTCTAAATAAAAAAATGTTCTGCTACTATAAAATTCCCCTGAACCAGAACTTGAAGAGGGCAGCAAAGCTTATGCATTCACCCAAAAGGCAAAGCATGATTTACAAGCCTGTTCCATAAGAAAATTTTCTGCAAGTAACTTCCTGCCCTCTAGCTTCTTGTAATTTAATCTATTAGATAGGGTTAAATTATCAAAAGCAACTTTGAACTAGAATATAGCATTGTTCAGCACCACTTCCCTAATTCTTTATTTGACAATTATCTTCTGCAACTGCTTCCAACAGTCATTAACAACACTTAAGATTTTAAATGTTTTAAAAGAGCTAGTGTTTGACCTTTAACTAAATTGCATGAGTGAGAGAGAGAAATTTTCTTTTCCCTGCAAATAACTCAGCCATACTTGCTACCCTTGTTTAAAATTCTTCATGCCAATCTATCAAGCACACCATAGAGAAGAAATGACAGTATGCAAGGATTTCTCATCTCCAAATCTGGTATGAGTACTATAAAGGTACATGATATCCTCTATGTATTGTGCTTTCTAATAAAAAAAAAAAATCAAGAATTTAAGAAGGAATTTATCTTGCAGACTGTTTCAGGATTTCTATAAAGCTTCTGTCTTTAATCATAAATCACATGTACTGTTGGTTTGCAACCTACTTGTGCTACAGGTGTTAAAGTGAGTAGTCAAAAGTAGTAAAGTCAACTAAGAGAACTATAAAAATTAGACTCCTTACCCTAAACCCTCTGTTGAGTCTGTCTTTCATAATGCCAACAAATTCTTTATAACTCAATTGGTCATCTCTGTCGACATCAAAAATCTTGAACACTGTGTTCACCAAATGTGGTGAAAGCTTCACACCTGTGGCTACGTACACAGCACGCTTGAATTCATCTGCATGAAGGGAACATCAAAAGAGAATACAAAACACATTCATTTAATCCTCCTTTGTGGAAAACCTACTATGAAAGGTAAGTAAACTCTTGAGTTTTCACATTCAAACACTCAAAATAAAAATGTGAAAATTATGGTTGAATTTTACAGTTCTAAACCAATCATTCTCAACTGATATAAACCAATACTGCTTAATTATCTTACACAAAAGATAATAGTCTGCATACTACACTATGTGTAATAACTAAATATGGAAATCATTTTACAATTAAACGTATGTTAATGAGGTTTAATTGTAATTGGTACTGATGTCATCCACTTAATTGACGCAAAATCATCGTCATCNCACAAGGGATTGTCAGACTGTGCCTGAGAACCTAAGAAATAGAGTACAAAGAAAACAATATACTCCTCTGGTAAGGCCACATGAGGTAGGACCTAGTCCTAGCCCTTTATCTGAGACATTAAAATTACAAACTTGAAATACAAAACATTTTTGTAATGTCTGTCAACAGTTCTGTATCTTTCCAGCAGATTTTTCTACAATACAAATACTTACCTTGACCTATGGAACGACTGGCAAAATTATACATCTGCATTGCAATTGTAAAGTCTTCCAGGTTGTTCAAGAATTGGAAAAATGATCTAAACTCATCAAATGTGATACCCTAAACAATAAAAGAACAATATGTACCATAAGAATCATCAGTAGTGATGGCAACTGAATAAACAAACATTGCAGTTACATACATCCACTTCAGTTAAGAAAAGGTACTAAACCCACTGAAAAAAGGAGATTTGTACAGAAAGTCAATAAATTAAAGAATTGGAGTCTTCTGGCGAATGCAAGATGTCCCTCCTCTTTGCCACTGCAACAGATAGCAATTTTCACCCAATAAGAAGTCAAAAATATCATTCCACTGCTTAAGGCAATATTCAAGAATTCCAGGATTATTACAATATGGCAGGTAACAAGAGTCTAGGTTTGTATGAATATTGGAATAGGTTCATTACTGAAAACCTGCAAATCACTATTATATATCTATATATAGATCTATATGTATATAGATCTCTTCTCTCTATATATCTATATCTATTATATAATTCTATATATATTTATGTGTGTGCTCACATAAATACACTGAATGAATTCATAAATACATGCTATGATCTAACCCCAGCTCTGTACATTAAGGTGATGTTTTAACATAACCAGATTTAGACAACCAAGTTTCTTCAGCTGATACTCCAAGTATCACAGACTGCAGGGTTTGTCCAGCTATTTAATCAATCTTTTCCATTTTGACCAGACTTCAGAGTACCTTCTGTGAGTTTCTCTGAAAATGCCATTGTTAAAAGAGCTTTTTTTTTTCTTCTTTCCTTATATTTGTTCTGCTTTTCTCTCATCATAGAATCACAGAGTACTAGGCTGAAAGGGACCACAAAGATCACCTTCCTATCCTACTGCAAGCTATTTATTTTCTGTGTAAAAGGAAACTATCTTTTTATCTATTTGGACAGACTGTGTTTTACTAGAACAAAGAAAAGTGTTTTATTAATGCAAGAGTGCTGTTAAAAATGCATAGACTTTCTTTAAGAGCTGACACTTGCAGTACAAATCATTGCTTGGCATCTAGTTAGTAAAAGGAGGAAAACATCCCATGAGCAGGCAGCATGCCAGCTGAACATTTTCATGTGACTGCAGTGTACCAAATGATCATCATGTTGTTGAAGTCTCTGGTTTGTATTGTATTGCAGTGTTTCACTATAACAAAATAGAGAGTACATTTTTGGGAATTATAATGTTATTACAAGTGTAAAAAATAGCAAACGTATGAACAACATCTCAATGGCAACAAGAGGCAAAATCTCATTCTCAAAAGCTTGTGGCCAGCACAAGAGATGTCACAGGAATTTCCTTTATCCACTATACAGACAGCACATTTACCAAGCCAGTGAGCTACAGAAAATGGCAATGTTTTGTTTTATTTAATGGAGGTACAGCATATGACATACAGACATATGGCACTGCTCAAATGCCAGCATATTCACAGAATGCAGCATAAGTAAACCTGGAACTGAGTGACACAGCAAGTGTGGAAGCTTTCCTTCCACACAAAGATAATGAAGAAGGAACTACTGTGGAAGACTTGCAATCACAGGACTGGCATTGCAAGACTTACAGATGAACTTCAATGAATACTTCCTTGTGTTTCAAAGGAAGTGTCTGTATTTATGTTGACTTAACGTCACTGCCATTCAAAGAAGTATTTCTCTGTATCTTTGAATCCCAGAATCCCCAAGGCTGGAAAAGACCCCCAGGATCATCAAGTTCAGCCTATGACCCAATACACCACAACATCTAAACCATGCCACTCAGTGCCACATCCAATCTTCTCTTAAACACCTCCAGGGACAGTGACTCCACCACCTCCCTGGGCAGCCTATTCCAGAGCCCAATCACCCTCTGCGTGAGGAAGTGCTTCCTAATGTCCAGTCTAACCCTCCCCTGCTGCAGCTTCAAGCCATGGCCTCTTGTCCTGTCACTAGCTGCCATGGAGAAGAGCCCAACCCCTACCTGACTACAACTTCCCTTCAGGTAGTTGTAGAGGGTGATAAGGTCACCTCTGAGTCTCCTCTTCTTCAGGCTGAATAGTCCCATTTCCCTCAGCCTTTCCTTGACTGTCACTATTTTTCAGTTACCCAAGTGATACTTAAATCAGTTGTTATACAAACCCCAAAGTGACTTTTTTTTTTGGTCCTACACTGAAAGCATCTGGGAACTATGCAAAAAGAATTTTATAGCACTTCTGTTGCAGTATCTTGCTTAGAATATTGAAAGCTGTGTAGACTTTTTACAGTAGTTAGAACTGAGCACCTCAGTGGCTAGACCAGGAACTCAGAAAGAGCTGGTGAGCAGAACTCTGATCCTAATCTTACTGCTTCTGGTGCAAAAAGAGACAGCCCTGTTTTTCCTTTCTGCTCCCAAGTTATATTTATCTCTCAGTGGACCTAACTGCTATACAACCACAGGAAGAATCTGATAATCCAGATATCTGAAAACTGTTGATTTTTGGAGTGTGTTTCTATCAGGTCAGCTGACTGAACTTACTTACTCTGTACTGAAATTACAGTGTCATTTCTCAAATAAAAAAAATCTCCACAAAACTGTCCAAACCAATTTATTACTTCACAAACTCTGCTGTCAATGCTATTGCCACTTTCCTCTGCTCTGGTGAGACCTCCTCTGGAATACTGGGTCCAGNGCCCACTGCAGGGGGGTTGCACTAGATGAGCTCCAGAGCTCCCTTCCAACCCAAACCAGGCTAGGATTCTAGGATTCTATGATAAACCTTTATTATCTAAACTTCAAAAACATTACTAGGTAAATCCTATGGAATGTCATTCTATGCTATTTAGTAATGTTAAATATATGATACACACAGTTTATGATCAGAATAAAATCTTGGTGCCAATGAATTGAGCAACAGAATCTCAATTCA
The DNA here is from genome assembly GCA_013396975.1 of Bucco capensis. Classification (NCBI taxonomy): domain Eukaryota; kingdom Metazoa; phylum Chordata; class Aves; order Piciformes; family Bucconidae; genus Bucco; species Bucco capensis. Next base: position 73,456 of record VWZO01022491.1, on the reverse strand, counting down.
TTGCAACAAGCCTATGTTTTTATCTGAATGACACTGGGACTGGCTGCTGTGGCCCAGTACTGTCCTAGCTAAACAATTACCTTTTCTTCAGGAATCCTGCAGCGCATGTTTTCCAGGTAACTTGATGTATTTTCCACATTTGTATACCTCAAAAGAATATGGGCAAAGTCTTCCTCACTGATGGTGTTCATCCCATTGGAGTAGGAAAGGAATTCTATTTCTAGAACCTCGGTTTGTAGGTTATCCATAAATCTATAGCACAAACATAAATGTGGAAAAAATAGTAGTACTTTCTAATTCTACTATTCAAGTCCTTAAAAGATGCACAGAACATAAAGCCAAATACCACTATACAAATTAGTTCCCTTTTTGTAGCACTGATGGTAAATTTAGTAAATCCCTTACGTATGTTGACATATTTTCTAATCAGTACAGATGGAGTGTTTTAGTAAGGATTAAAATAACAAGTCTTAATATTTACATTGCTCATTTACTTCTAGTTTGTGTTTGCTTTTCTTCTTTAGTGGGCCACCATTTTTTATTTTTGTGTGCTAGATTGAAAATTCTGTCATGGTACTAAATGAATTCCCAAAGTTTGTTCCCCATATCCCATTGCTATTAGATCTTACCTTTCTCTTGCTAACAAGCTAAGTATGATGAGTTCTTCCAGCCTTTTGATCTATGTTTTTTTTAATACTTTGCTACTCTCATATTTCTATGAACTCTTTCCAAGTCAGGAATATGTTTAATGTATTTTGGACAACAAAACCAAACAAAGTATAAAATCATCTACATCTAGAAAGGAAATACAACTTCCCTGATTCTTCCTGATGTCCTAGTTATATAATCAAGGATGAAATTAGCTCTCTACTGCATTGGGAGCTCATGTTTATCTGATCATGGACTGCAATAGATTCCCAAGAGTTGCCATTCTGTAGACATTGTCCTTCCTAAGAGATAACTTTGCTTCTAAGAACTAAGAGAAGCTCAAAGCAAGAGGATGTAGAGATAAAAGTGTAAGTAGAAGGTAAATGTACTATTGTATTTCCCTCATCAGTCTGTTTGAATGATTTTTTTTGTGTGCTAGTGAATTAGCACTGAATAAAACTTGATGGATCCCTTTTCCATGAATATAGGTTTTGATCTCAAGCATTCACAACAACTTACAGCAATAGATGGACATGCTAACTAGATGCCTCTGGAATTAGCACCTTATTTTCTGGTTCTTGTTTTCAACTTGCAGCATGATTTCACTTGAGGATACAGTTTTTACATTCTGTGAAACAGTGAATATTTTTCCTGACATACATAATTTTAAGGCAAAATATTTTGCAAACATCCAATTGATGAGAATGCACAGTTAAAGAGATAACAATAAAGACAACAGGTATTTGGAGCACTTGCTGAGGAAACAGTAACCAAACACTGTTATCTCTTTCAATGACACAGAAACAAACCACTTTCTGACTCTGTGTGTATGGCATTGTCCTTATACTTTTAAATTCTATTTTAACTGTTCTATTTTAAGCCAACAGCCTCCACTGTGTTTTTGCTTTTTCCCAAAGAAGCTTGTTCTAAGCTACTTAGGACATTTACATTTATCTATGTCCCTATAAGCAGAGATGCACATGAAGTCTTTCTTAAAGCACTGACAAACAGGTGAAAAAAAACAATTCAAAACCAAGAAAAAAGCTTCTACATACCAGTAAGGACAGGATTGGAGTGCAACCTTTCCACCCCAAACCAATTATGCACACAAATGCTAAAATGTGCAAATGCAGCAGCACTAGTACAGGACTTTTTAATTCTTGGTCCACTTAATTGTTTTATTTCACTCTCTGTACACAAAGGGAATAAAAACTTTATATATGTCTGCTCAAACTGTATAGTAACACAACACACATTAATTAAACAAGCATTCAAATATCTTTTTACAAGGAATTAATCAAGTTGAGACTCACCTATAAAAATCTTCAAAGTTCAGTTCAGCTTTTCCTTTCTTGCCAAAAAAGTGTACAAGCAGTGTAGTATCTGACAGTGAACTTGAAATGTCATCAGCACGCTTGAATAGTAAATAAAAAATAATTAAAGCCATGATTGGATCTATTACAGTATAATCTGAGAATGCATATCATAAGAATAGACCTTTCTATCAGAAGATTTTGTGGTTTATGTTCACAGTCTTAAAAGAGTTTAGTATTTAAATCCATTTAATTAATTTAGTCATGCAATTTTCATACAAAATAGCATTAGGCTGTTAATAGCACTTAGTAGAAAACAAAAAAACAATATGATATAATGGAAGCTGAAATAAAGGGGGGGAAAGGATGAAATATAAAACCAGAAACTCCTGGGGAAAAAAAAAAAAGCCCTAGTCAGCTGAGGTAAACCATAAAAATAATTCCCTTTGTACACAATCTCCTTTCCCTTCTAGCATGCAACTACAAAGAAAGTAAAGTACATTACTTCATATACTCTTATTTTATATATTAAAATTATTAAGTATAGTCTCTATTCTTCCTAGGTGTGCAAACCAGAATACACAGTACAGAAACCTAGGAGGTATTTGGGATATGTAACAGTACTAATTTATCACCACAATGGTAGATTAGAAACCTATGTGATTTACTGTAAGTACAGAAAACTGTTTACACAGATTTATAAAGATCTGCAAGCTGCACTCAAGAGTCCTTTAAGTCTGACTTGATTTCACAACTGAAAATTCACACAGCCCAAGAAACTCTAAAGAAACTAGGAAGAGATTTTGAACACTATGCAGTAGTTTGACAGCATGTACCATGACAAAACATTTCAGACGTATATACTGAAAATGCAGCATCAGTTAAGATTATATATGTAGCAACTAAAAGGAAAAACAGGAGGCATTAATAACACAAATCCTTTTGACATCTTTCAACATCCAAGAACTAAAGAAATGAGAGAGACTTTTCTATAGTTTAGTATAATCAGTTTAGGATTCTCAAGATTGTGTTTCATGTATTCTAGCTTCCTCTTTATTCTCATATTCTTCTCCAGGGAGAAATAAGATGACCTAGTGTATATATAGGTAGAAAGATATTTCATGTCCTTCAATTAAGACAGCTCTGCTCTTCAAGTGAGCAAACTAATCACTATTTGTCTTTTAATATTGTTATCCTCCACTACAGGATACAATATACTGAAATGCAGATACCCTGATTTAAGTCTTTTAAGCATTCAAATCCCTGAGCACATTCAAGTGCCCTCAAGTAGACTGAAAAGATATCAAATGTTAAATTACAGCCTTTCATCTTGCAAAAACATTTCAAAACCTTAGACTTGGGTTGCATTCACCCATATCTAAAGAACCATTTAAAAAACCCAAATCAATCTCTAAGTCTTTTCACAACTCCCATTTGGTCAGCCTCACTAAATAAAAAAACCCCAAGCAAAAACCTCAGCCCAGAAACTCAACCCAGGATGCTTCTCCACAGAGCTGCAGCAAACTGAAAACTATTCCTGTGCTCCTTCTGTATTGACAGCATCAAAGAAATTCTCTCTTAAGGGGTAAGGATAAAATCACAAGTATTAATAATTTAAAACTATTCTTTACTGTTCGTAAGAAAACGATTGTTGTCTTTTTACATCAGTGAAAATGAAATGACCATACCTGTTTCCATCTATAGAAATAGGACCTTCTATTTTGATCCAATATATTTTGCAGTCATATAAATGAGAATAAAGCCCTGCTTCATTTCTCTTTATCTTTACACTAACTATAATACACACACAGGTACAGAGATAAAGAGAAGAGAGGTGTGTTTCAGTCACATTACTAGCTTGCTGCATAATGGTAACATCTTTTTTCCTCTGAATTTCCTTACCTGAAGGGCAGTAAACTTTTTATACATTTCTTCTGCACAATTAATGTCAAGCTTTTGATTCAAGAAAGCTAACCAAAAGTTACATTCATGAGCAAGCAACAAATTCTGAGAATGAAGTATGCATATTATGCTTTGAATTAAGAACTTTCTTACTGCAAGTTCTTGATTTCTCAAGAGTGATAATAAATCTGCTGATTTTATTTAATTTGGTAATTTAAGAATAAACTCACCAACTGAATGCAGTGAAAAGTGGCACATTCCAACAGGATGGTGCAGTTGCTACACTAGCAATAGCAGAAAACAGTTCTGTAAACTGTCCTAGAAAGAAACTAGATGTGATAACTTTTCTACCCAAAGAGACTTTGATTCCCAAAAGAGTGACCCTTATTTACTCTCCTTTTCAACCTATCCAAGGCTTTCTCAGAAGGCTAGGAAACAACACAGACTCCAGTATCAGCTAGTTCTCTGCCACCTTCTCAGTACACATGGCTAGAATATTATTCAGATCTGAGAGTACCTGGGAGAGAGAAGAATATGGATGAAAGCCAGAGGGTTCACACACAACCCCATCAAGGTAAAAGATTATTATGTTGAGAAGTGGGAAACTGGCAGTGGAGAAAATGCTGGACATTCTTTTTCTTCATAAAAGAAGTGAGCAGAGAGACTTTCCATGCATTTTACAGACTATTTGAATCAATATTTAGTATAGCTGCTGTTAAGCTTCAATTACATTGTAGTTCCAGATTCTAGTCTGAGGTATCAGATGTAAAAAACTCTCTTCAACTGAGAGGTGTGGAGGTAGTAGCAAACCTAAGTCCATCTACACTTGGGACTGAATTTACACCATCCAGAATAAGAAGACAGTTAGTTCAGAAAAATCAGTGCCCCAAACTCCTTCAACAGTCAATGAGAACAGCTCTCTCCCCCCTTTACATAACCCTCAGCTGACTAGACAAGAACACTGATGTTCTGGCTTTTAAAATTGGGTGGAACAACAAGGACTACTAACTGGACTACAAGTTCAGGAGCTCATCAATTTAAAAGCAAGGAAAGAAAGGCTAGGTATACTGTTTTACTGCAAGATTACTATGAATGTTATTATTAGGATGAATAGTGCTATAAATACTGAAATAAAAACTCAGTTATGTAACACTACATTTTGGTTTGTTCAAAGGCAAAGGAAAATTGAGATCACAGTTAGCAGTGAGTTGCTCTATGTCCTTTAATGCCACAACCAGCAGAGCAATCACTCTCACTGTATGGGCATAGAAAAGCCTACAGGATCTAGTTTTCTGACCCTTTAAAATGATCAACACAAATAAATTATCTTAGCTATTGGAAAGCAGATCATGCATCTTATCAGAAATTAAAGCACTATGGAAATGAACTTGACAGCTCAAGTCATTCAAGAGAATTGCTAATTCTCCTTAATGACTGTGCAATATTAAAAAAAGATTGAGTAAAGTTTTGGTTACCTTAAAACATTCCTGGTTTGATGCAAGAATTAAAATAATCTTTGCATGATACTGCTTTAGTGAAGATAAGCTCTTAAACTCTGATAACATACAGAAAAAGCACATTAGGACCTAAAGATTAAAAGCTTAAAACCTCTCACTGAGGTGGTCATATTGCCAGATCGAGCCTAAATGCCAAAGATTTCCTGAACTACTAATTTAACTGTGAAATATTGTGGTGCTAGAAAATGCTCCTTATAGTAACCACTGAAGAGGACTTGATCTTCCACCTCTTTAAATAGGTAACTCGGCTTTTACTTGGAAATCACAACTTCCAATTGTCACACCAAATCTATTTCACCTGAGAACTTTCAGGTTTAAAACAAATAATAAAAGGGAAGAGAAGAAACAAAGTGCATCAAATATGAAAATAAGAAGCACATAAATAAAAGAGCAGTCTGTATATGGACCAGGGACAGAGGTTGTCTTGTACCTCTGCAAGGTCTGAAAAGAGTGCTTGGCTTGTGCTACGTCTCAAAGTATCCCAATAGCTTCTGGGGACAAGATCCTCTCCTTCTGTTTTAAGAACCTGCAGAAGTTTCAAGAAGCACAATTGTTTGAAAACCAAAGAACAATAAAACAAGCATTTACAGATTAAAATCTTTTCCAACTGATCTTCAAAAGCATGGCTTAATTCTTTTGCATTTACACAGAAATTTGTACATAGTTCCATGACACTTTGTAAATGAAGCCTATTAAATCTGTTTGCTTATTACTCATAACTTGGCTGTGCCAGGAGTATTACCAGACTTCACTTTCCCAAACAAAATAAACTAGGGAAATTATAAAGTGAAAATATTTATTAAAAGTACATATGAAACTGTCCAAATGTCCATCTAAACTCAGTATTTTGCTTTTTCTAACAATTCTGCTTTGCCAAAAGATATTAACTTACATAATTCTGAATTTTGTTTTCTCGTTGGTTGAAATATACCAGCATACAACTAGCTATATCAAATTAACTTCATCCAATAATCAGGATGACATCCTTGCACCAACAAAGAAATGCAGAAAACAACCCTAGTAAGTCCAACTTCAAGTATAACATACCTATCAAGAAAGCACTACATGCAACTGATGATCAAACTTGCCTTTTTTAAACAGAAAATAAGTGTCTGATCTCTTCAAGGAAAATGTGGTTAACTTTTTGCTCTGAAATGTCTCATTTTTGGAAGCCTGAAAAATCCTCCTCTATTAGAACAGGCTTTCCTTTATCTTGCAAGTAGTCTTGGAAGATCTATGCAACACATTTCTCCACCCCACCCCCCAATAATCTTGGTGAGGTGATCCTAAAGATAGCAGAAGGCTATTTGAACTTGGTTAGGGTTATTCCAAGTGAATGAATTTTTCCCTTTGTCTCCACAAGTCAATCTAAACTAGGTCTCCTGCTTTCACAGCTCCCCATTCATGTGTGTCTGGGTAGGCAAGACAAAGACCAAATGAGTACTCTTCTAACTAACAAATGAAACCCAATTTTTTTGACTCAGCACATACTGCTCTCTTACAAGACTTATGCTGCTGTCTGATGTGTAAAACCATACTGTTATCATGAACAACACTGTACAGAGTTGATGATTTATTACCTCTATGTATTGTACAGAATGTCAACACATTTTATATATACACTACTTCTACAACTTCTATTACATACTTCCTCCAGTAGCCAATTCAACTCAGTTATTTCTATAAATTAGCACCAAAAAAAAGCCATGAAAAACTACAAGGAATTTTATCTATGCTTAATATGTATTTTACTTGTTTCCTTTTTGAAAAACTTCTAGTTTTATCTTTCACTTGTTACAGAGTAACAGCTCCTACATCTCATGGCCTACACAGATAAAGTAGTTTACTTCATTGTGTACAAGAATAGGTCCTTAGCAGTTTCTTTCTTACACTTATCACTTATTTGTGCCTTTGATGTTTAGTGAAACACCTCATTCTTTTATGCATACAATTCTGTAATTATCTACTTTAACTATTCACTAAATTTATTCTGTTACTGGAGATTTACTTTAGTCAATGGAATGAGCACTTCTAGGCCTGCACATTTTCTTTGCCTTATGTGTATTTCATCATAATTATGTTCTGGTTGGCATTTGGCTAGTAAAGAGCACTCATGCAACACATGCTGAAGTAGCCTTAACAAACAACTGCAGCATACACCACAACATGACAAGGGGGAATGGCTAGAAACTGAAGGAGGGGAAATTTAGATTGGAGATTATGAGGAAGTTCTTTACCTGGAGAGTGGTTAGGCACTGGCACAGGTTGCCCAGAGAGGTTGTGGCTGCTCCATCCCTGGCAGTGTTCAAGGCCAGGCTGGATGCAGCCCTGGGTGACCTGGGCTAGTGATTGGCATCCCTGCTCAGTGTGGGGAGGTTGGAACTAGATGATCTTTAGGGTCCCTTCCAACCTGCCCATTCTAGGATTCTATGATAACAACAACTTAACCTAGGCAAATGAAAATACAAAAATATTTAGCCCCTTTAAAATATCACTGTATGGCTTATAGGCATTTACATTGCTCAAGACATTAGAAGTGTTCTGAAGGATGAAGCGAGAAGGCAGCCCCAAACAGCACTTTGGGCTATCCTAGACATTTTAGGCCTGGATCTCCTTGGCCTTGAGTATCTTCAACTGCCCAAGACATGAAAGGAAAATGAAAAGGCTGATACTCTTCTTGTTTCAGTAGGAGAAAAAGAAATCCAAATTATCAATTTTCTGGTTAGCCTGGAAAAGAGGAGATTGAGGGGAGACCTCATTGCTCTCTATAACTACCTGAAGGGAGGTTGTAGAGAGGCAGGGATTGGTCTGTTCTCCTTAGTGGAGAGTGACAGGACGAGAGGAAATGGATATAAATTGCACCAGGGGAGGTTCAGGTTAGATATTAGGAGGAATTTCTTTCCTGAAAGGGTTGTGAGCCATTGGAACAGGCTGCCCAGGGAGGGGCTTGAGTCACCGTCCCTGGAGGTGTTTAAGAGATGGGGGATGTTGCATTGGGAGGCATCATTTAGCAGGTTGCTAGGGCTAGGACAAAGGCTGCACTCATGATCTTCAAGGTCTCTTCCAGCTGTAACTGTTCTATGATTCTATGATTCTATGGTAGGGGATTTGTTGGATACTGTGAATTCCTATACATCTGAGTCTCCTTTGCCTGGAGATCTCAATTCATGTACTAGGAGGGTAGAAAAGGATGCTGCACAACTGGGCTTCATCTTGATAAAGAGTTTGGACATGGCTGAAGTCTGAAAGGAGCATTTCTTATAAAGCAGAAAATTACTCTATGAGTAGGAAAGCCTAACTAGTTTTGTTTCAGTTTAAAATAGGAAACTGCACGAGAATATGGGAACTACTGTACAGCACCTTTCACTGCTGTAAAGCCTGATCTAAAATCCACTGAATCATAAGGCCTCACATTTCCCACTACATTGTTCTAACAGCATTTCAGCATCTACACCATGTCACTGCACCTTTTCAATCAAAGACTTTGCTCCTGAATATTGTCCCAATTGTACGTGCTAACTCCACAGGAAATAACTGTGCATTCCTGGGAACAACTATACAAAGAAGCAGGCTTTAGAACTACAATTTCACTAGTCATCTCATTCTCATAGGTTCTCTGTCCTTACTTTTGAGTATCACAATAATCATACCAAAGCTATTTTAACTATTATTTAACTATTTTAACTATATTTAACTATTAAATTAACTATTTAAACTATTTTAACATCAACTCCATCTTTTTTTACATCAGTTTTACTGCTGCTGTCATCCAAAAATTCCTGAGGTCATGAAGAAGACATCAAAAAAATGCAGAAGATCTCTGTCTCACTGATTCTCTCTCCCACTACTCAAAAATGACTGGAAATAAGTTTACTGTTGCCTACATAATACAAGGACTATTTTCCATAAAATGTTATCCTAGTTCAACACTTCCAAGTTCTTATTAATTTGTTCTGTAAGTGAAAGACAAAAACAAACACTCTCTTCTGGTTTCTTTTTGGGGAACAAGAGAGGGGAGCAAAGAGGTGAAGAACTCATTTGACTGATTATTACTTCCCATTATACACAAGAAGACAAGACAGACTCATCATCAAATAACTCATGCAGGATGACTAAATACAAACATTCATTAAAAACAAGTCTATGATTTCTTAAGATATCTTTTGTCCTTTCCCTTAAAAATATTGTTTCCTTCATGAAATATAAATAAGAGAGAGCAACCTTTCCTCCTGGTCGGCTTGTGTGTTTCTGAATACATGCAACAAGCATGCACAATCTTTTTTGCAAGCACAGATCAATCACATTTTCACTGCTCAGCAGAAGTAATTTACTTGATGGAAAAGATAAACACACTAAATTTTCTAATAGCATATCATTTTGTCTCACTGCTGAAGACTTCCTAAATTGAAGATAATTAGAGTACGTACACTGTTAGTAGAAGTATGATATCCATAAAGTTGAAGATGCTGACATACAGTGAAAACAGGCCAAGTAGCACGTCAGAGTGAAGCCAAAAAAGAGAAAAAAAAACAACAAAATAGGTTAAGACAAATAAATCTTTTATATATTATTAGATTTTGCTTGCTTTTAAAAAGACAGTGAAGAAAAAAATGGTTTATCTTCAATCTCATTCTTGAATTTTTGAAAAGACAAGTACAGGGTTGCAGAAATTAATACACAAATAAATACAATAAAATACACAAATGAACATGGTTTTTTTCTGCTATGGGCTCAACAGAGACTTGTCCCTGATTTTCCCTTCTCCAACAGTAAAATAAGTTTCTTCTGTAGCTGCCAAGCTCCAGACAAACCCCCACAGACTTGTCTGTTTTCTGACTTACCTTATGCTTGTAAGAAATGTAAAATTGACACTATGCAAGAACGAGCGTTCAGTATTGCACAAAAATCTATTAAGATCACATAAATAGCTAAAACCATTTTGCACTGAGCATAAGCAGCATCTAAAAAAAGATAAATTTGACTATAAAATCTAATTTCACTGTCAGCTGTTTTAAAACTATGTTAGTAACGTGCATCAGGGTCACTATGGCTACAGGAACAGATTGATAGTAACACAGTGCTTAAGCACTAGCATTTCCTTTCTGCACACCACTTTTTTTTTGCCACCCAATAATTGTAATGTAGGCTAAATACTGTATATTCTTTTAATGATATGAATTTATTGCTTAAAAAAAAATGAAAGTGATTAGTGAAATGCATACATAAAGAGTTTTGTCCTCTATTGAAGAAAACAAACCAGCTACCAGCTTGAGCTATTCTAATTATACTTACCAGCATTGCACGTTTTTCTTCATCTCCTTTTCTTTCTCTCTTCTCATTTTTTTTCCTGAAAATCTCTTGCAGCTAAAAAACAAACCATTTTGTTTTTATTTAGTTTACAGGCTATTTCACATGCATAACAATCAATGATTGTGAGGAACACTGCAAACAATATTAAAACATGGTTCTTCACTAAGATATCAGTGTTTCAATGAGGTTTTGCTCTTCATGTTTGTTTTCCTTCTGCAACTTTAACCCTCACACAGAAAGGAAAAAGGATTTTCCAAAATTATGCTAATAACTCTATTTGGGAGCATATTATTCTGAACAGCCTACTGAGCTGTACATTTGAGCCAATGCAACGTACACAAAAAGGGGGAGTTCCAACCTCTTTCACCACCTCTAGGCACATCCTTTCTTCTCAGGTACTAATTAGGATCTGCGTGGCTATGTTGTCAGAAGGATCAAGCTTTTTTTTCATATTGTGAGTTTCCAACCAGATCAGTTCTTACTCCTGCTGGCACAAGGGAGGGGGGGGAAACACCTGGTGGGGGTGAAGCATTCCCCTTTAGCAGCAACAAACTACAACTCAGGAGTAATTTATCAAGTACCCTTTTTTTCAAGTCTGTTCAAAGAATACCTTCAGGTCTTGTAAAATACCCCTTTTTACAGCTTTCTCTTCACTAAGAGCTTTAAACATGACTTCTGAGAAAAACCTCAAATACAAGACTTAAAACATACAGATTTGGAGCTTTTTTTTCAATTATAAAGTCTTCAGATCAAGAGCTGGCCTGTACTTATTTTTCTTGTTAAGTATATGTTCTATTGAGATATTTTTATTTATAGCAATACTTATTAACAGTGCCAAACCATTAGAAAAAGGTGCCAGGGCTGACTTTCAGAGCATGAGAGAGCACTATGAACAGTGATGCCATCTATGGTTTTCAATTGGAGAAGAGTAGATTTAAACTGGACATTAGGAAGAAGTTGCTCCCCACAAGGGTGGTGGAACACTGGCCCAGGTTGCCCAGGGAGGTGGTTGAGTTCCCATCCCTGGAGGCATTGCAGGTGAGGCTTGCCAGGGCTCTGGGCAAGCTGCTCTAGTTGGGGATGTCCCTGGCCACTGCAGGGGAGTTGGACTAGATGAGCTCCAGAGGTCTCTTCCAACCCAAACCATTCTGTGATTCTATGATTCTATATCTCTACCATTGAACTTCAGCTTTTCAAGAATTGCAAGCGAAAATAATCTACTGCCACTTGTAGCATTTGCTAACCTCAAAGTGGGCTGGAAACAGAACAAACACCATGGCTGACAAATTTGCCCTACCTAGAACATCATGGCATACAGACACAACTGTGGCAGTTGTTTCAAAGACCTCATTTTACCTTCTAGAAGTCTAATAAAAATCTGATATTGTAATGACACACACAGACTTCCTCAAGGACTGCAATGTGAAAGAGAAAAGTGCGTTTCATACATTTTGCAAGTAAATTTTCCAAATTTAATTTCAGAATACCATATTTCAGAGAAGCCTGATGACTAAGACAAAGGGATCCACAAGCTCTACTGCAAGGGTATGACAACACTGAAATAAATGAATATAGGAAGGCAGTGGATGTGGTTTTTCTCGACTTTAGCAAAGCTTTCGATAAAGTCTCCCATGGTATCCTCATTGCCAAACTTGAGAAGTGTGGATTGGGAGACTGTGCTGTGAGATGGATTGGGAACTGGCTGAAGGACAGAGCCCAGAGAGTTGTGGTCAGTGGAGCAGAGTCTAACTGGAGACCTGTGACTAGTGGTGTGCCCCAGGGGTCAGTGCTGGGGCCAGGACTGTTCAATATATTCATCAATGATCTGGATGAAGGGGGAGAGTGTTCCCTCAGCAAGTTTGCAGATGATCCCAAGCTTGGAGCAGTGGCTGGCACACCAGGAGCTGTGCTGCCATCCAGAGTGACCTGGACAGGCTAGAGACATGGGCAGGGAGAAACTTAATGAAATTTAACAAGGGGAAGTGTAAAGTACTGCATCTGGGAAAGAACAAGCCCATGGATCAGTACAGACTGGGAACTGATCTGTTGGAGAACAGCCCTGGGGAAAAAGCTCTAGGAGTGCTGGTGGCTAGGAGGATGCCCATGAGGCAGCAATGTGCCCTTGTGGCCAAGAGGCCAATGGCATCCTAGGATGCATTAAGAGGAGCGTGGCCAGCAGAGCCAGAGAGGTTCTTCTCCCCTCTCCTGTGCCCTGGGGAGGCCTCCCCTGGAATGCTGTGTCCAGTTGTGGGCCCCTCAGCTCCAGAAGGATAGGGAGCTGCTGGAGAGAGTCCAGCACAGGGCCAGCAAGATCCTGAAAGGAGTGGAGCATGTGCCCTAGGAGGACAGGCTGAGGGAGCTGGGTCTCTTCAGCCTGGACAAGAGGAGACTGAGAGGAGACCTCAGCAATGCTTAGAAATATGTGAAGGGTGAGTGTCAGGAGGAGAGAGCCAGGCTCTGCTCCATGGCATCCAATGGTAGGACAAGAGGCAATGGGAGCAAGCTGGACCACAGGAGGTTTAGTATTAACATGAGGAGGAACTTGTTTGCAGTTCAGGTGCCAGAGCACTGGCCCAGGCTGCCCAGGAGCCTGTGGAGTCTCCTTGTCTGGAGCCATTGCAGAGCTGCCTGGACACATTGCTGTGTGAGCTGGTCTAGGTGCTCCTGCTCTGGCAGGGGGGTTGCACTAGATGAGCTTTCTAGGGCCCTGCCAACCCCTGACATACTGGGATACTGGGATAGTGTTTATCGATTAAGTAGCACACACATTTATAAACAATGTTTTATGAATTTCCACAATTGACTACTGTGCTCTGGAATTGCCTGTAAGGCAAATACAGACCAGAATATTCTGCTTGTCACTGCATCTATTTTTGAGTATTTCATCAATTTACAGATCTTATTATGCTTTTTCCAGGTTTTTGCAAACCCACAAGCCCAAATGCCTGTAACCTATGTTGACAATGCAAGAGTCATGATATGATATCTAGCTAGATGGCCCAGTGTGTTGCACAGTTTGCAACCCAAAACCTGTGGAAATAAGAAAGGTAAATGAGGAGAGAGAATTGGAAAGAAAAGACTTCATGAAAAGTGAAGTAACAAGCCATCAAGTAAGAGAAGGGAGTGGTAGTAATTGAAAAACCAAAAAAGATCAGCAAAAAGCAATGAATCCTTGGATATATTTCCCTTGCCACAGAGGCAAAGAGAGTAGGATTCTGTTGCATTCCTCATTAAAGCACTTGCTAGACTCCTGGAAATGTGTCTTTTGTTCAGAAGGAATACCAGCAGGTAGAAAAGTGAATGCAAAAAGGATCTCTGAGTACTTTCATAGGAACACTGTTTGAAACAGCATAAAGAGATTGACTGCTGAAAGCAGCAAAACCAAGATCTCCTGTAACAAGGCAACACAATCCTTCTGTTCCCTGACCTCACCTCTATGACATAAGCACAAACACCATGGAATTGGTTTACAAAAACACTTAAGTTCTTACTAGAAAAATTATTTTTCAGCTCTTCACTACGCACACTCTTCAAGGATCACCTAACATTTGATCTCTACAGAAGTCTCTTCAAAGTCTCTTTATTTACAACACTGAATAGTATTCACTACACTTCCCATTTTATGATAGCTGACTGTAATCAATGGAGAGTTATTTTGCAAATGCATGGTTCAAATAGCAACACTTAGAGTGTCCAGCTTCCAGGCACACTGGAGATGATGGATAGCCAAGCAAGGTGAGTACAGATGCCAAATATATGTTCTGAGGTCAGCTCTATCAAAACTGCAGCATCACTGAATCAACTTTTAGATTCATATTTACTTATATTTACACAGGCATTATCTATCTACCTACCTACCTATTACTCACTTCATATCTACCATTGTGACTTACAGGGTTTGATCTAAATTTTGAAGGGTTACTGACACAGCAATGAAGTGGAGTTAGGGTCAGGTTTAATCTGTACATATTTGTTAAATACAGTAACAGCTAGAGAACAGTATACCTAATGTTTGAAAATATTCCTTTCTTTCTTCTATCCACCAGCAGTGATAACAGAAAAAGAAGGATAAATTTTTACCATGAAGTGAAGAGGACCACAAAAGCATAATTAGAAAGATGCAATAACCATAGTTAAATGTCATCCTTGTCTCTCACCTTATAAACTCAATTTCATTTGCATCATCACTTTCTGAAAGACAAAGCCTCCTGTCTCAGTTTCCTCCCACTTCACAGTTGTGAAGCTTATTAAAAAAAAAAAAAGCTTTTGGTCTATTCCACCACATTTTGGTTTACTGAATTACAATTTTTGTTTATTATTATTATTCCTCTATTTTTCCTTTGGCCAATTAATCCAAAGTTTGCTAGCTTTTTCCCCTGTCTGAAGGAGACTGTTATTAGAAATTAACAAATACAAGGATATGTGGATTTAATATCAGAATACAAAAAACTTATCAACATGCCACAATTTGCAAGTGGTGACAGCTTCCAAAATAGAAGAGACCTTAAGGCATGCCACCAGAAAACAAGCCCCTACATCTCAGATCTCACTTCCTTGGAAAGAACTGAGGGATGTTCAATGTGTTGACAGTTTCTTTCACATTTCTGTTTTCCTTAGGTTGGCACAGCTTATCTCAATCAAGTCTTATAACTTGACTTGAAAACAATGAAGAAACAGCACACAGGAAACTAAATTGTCTTTGTTGTAAATCAGTTGTGGTCTGACACTTAAAATTCATTCCATGTGTCTGTTTCTCTGGATTTTGTTCCATCCTTTTCTTCACTAAGGCTTTTTCTCATATATATGTTGCTACGCTTTCTAATTTTATACTTGTTAGTGCAAACATCATTCTCCTATAATTAGTGAATCCAATAACCTGAAAGCTTATGAAGTACTGGAGTTTTAAGATGTAATTATCATGATCAAAATAAAACCACAGTCGATTATTTAAGATTTTTTTGTTTTCTCTCAAGTGTCAAATTCCTCTTAATGCACAAATCTCAATGACGTGAGATTTTTTTCTTTCAAAGTCTTAGGAACTGTTTAAATTTCTAACCAGAAAAAACCCAACTCTGTGCTTAAATTTTAACTACTAAAAAGCAGTTACAGAACTGCTTTTTCCAGGTAATAAAAAGAAATCACTGAAGCTCAACTTAGTAAATTGCTTCAGCAAATGGATTTCACAGGCTGAACTAGATATATGTAGAATATGTTTTAATTCATTACAAATCTTGTTCAAAGGGATGATGGTGTCACACTACATCAGTCACTACTTTTAGGTCACTGGGGATTATAAGCAGAATGAATGACAAAGTGAAGTGGTTTCCCAGAAAATCACTTTCTCATGTCCTTGCATCATTATGTCATAATTCTGCTGATCACTGATACAGCAATATACTACTTTAATAGCACTGAAATATGGAGCTACTTGCAATTTAACTACTTACATTAAACAAGGAAAACAACTACATTCAGAGAATGTAGTTCTCAATGTTCTTGACATTATCATCAGCCACAATCCAGACAAAAAAAGTGAATTTCAGTATTCCATCAAAATATTCAAACACCTAAAATATACATACCACTAAGAATTCCTTTTTGTCCACCATCTCATTGCCATCAGTATCAAACATGTTGAAAGCTATTCTAAAACCTGCATGTGGCTCTGCAAAAAAAACAACCCAAAACATTCAACTATTTATTTGCTTGGAAAGAAAGCAAACATAAAACTCTAAAAATCTGTTCTCTGTTTACAGAAAAACATAGACTCAATTAATTTGAATTAGGACATTTGTGTACATAGTAAATACAAACCAAAACATCTATGAAGCAATATTATCCATTTCATGAAAACAGAAAGCATGCTCAGAAATTCATAGATTTGGAGAAATAGAAAATGAAGTATCAAAGAAAAATACCTCACAAAGTATTATAAAGTATTACAAGTACAGAATGCAACTTCTGGTCAAAATAAGTGTCTGGAAAATTTGAAATCAGGTTAGAGCTTTAAATTATTTTGAAAACATGGGGACTTTGAAGGTAACTGACAGCAAAGCCTTCAAGGAAACATTTTGGTGATACTCAATGACTGGCAACATGGATGAGATGATGGAGAGCAGCCCTGCAGAAAAGGCCTTGGGGTGCTGGTGGACAAGAAGCTGGCCATGAGCAAACAGTGCACGCTGGCAGCCCAGAAGCACAATGGCATCCTGGGCTGCAGCAAGAGAAGCGTGGCCAGCAGAGCCAGAGAGGTGATT
>VWZO01022491.1:37724-56495 GCA_013396975.1 Bucco capensis | reverse complement strand
TCCCTTCCAACCCTAACCAGTCTAGGATTCTATGATTCTAAGTATTCGATTTTGTTACTGTTTTCCAACATGAATAAACATTTACTTTATTTTGAAAGATTTTATCATTGTTGCACTGATTGTATCCATTATGCACTAGCAGGTGAGACAAAGCACTAATAATGTATATGTGCCTGTTCTCCTCCTATTCAGTGTCCTTCATGAACTTCAGTAAATTCAGCTAGAAATTCTGTAGAAATTTCAAAGAAGAAAATAATTTTAAGCTCTTAACTGGGATTTAGCTGAAGTGTATGTCTCAACTTTCCCAACAGTCAGTGAAAGGTGCTCTAGATAATAAAGCACGGAAATAAAACATAACACAAGGTTCCAGTAGGACAGGAAAATGCATGATACTACCCTCCCCCCATATTGGGATATGCAGGAAGGAAAAAAAAAACCACTATTGGAACATAGAGCAATATATTCTGAGCTTAGAAAATTTTAAGGAAGTTTTGGGGTTTTTTTTCCTCCAAAGATACTTACTTGTCAAAATACATAAAAGGAATAAATATTCTGTGTAAGATATCACACCTGAAGACAAAAGAAAAAAGTTATGCCACATTAGTTTCACTTTGTCTGCACATCCTAAACTTGAAAATATTAAATCTAGAAGAAGTAGAATTCTTTTAGATGTGTATATGCATGTTCATATTTGTGTGCATGTGACAGTATTCAACCTGGTCAATGACTTATTTGTCTAAAATATTGATCTAAGGGGTGGGGATTTTTGTTTGGGTTTGGTTTTTAGAATTTTAGGGAACAAATACATAAAATATGGCAAGTAATTACATTCAGTGGGCAATGGCTCATTAAACAGAAGCTGGCTAGATTCTTAGAAGGTACTATAAATAATTTATTTTCTATTTGAAAACCCCATCAATAATTCATGACAACACTCTCTTAACTATGTGAGAGCATTTACTCTGAGAATATTAATATTGCTCCCTCCTGATTCAAGTGTACCCTCTGAAGACATCTCTTCAAAATGTGCTCTCTAAGTGCATGTCTTATATTAATTGAAAACTTGGCCTGATGTAACTTAGGAAAATACAGATTTGGGCTTTTGAGTTTATATGTACATTTTCATAATAATCACCTGAAATTTATATTAGAACTTTTAGTAAATAAAGGTCTAAATTTCATTAAATCTTTTTAAAGCCTGCTAGAGAGATTTGTACTAGCTCTTCTTCTACATTCAGGAGATCTGTAAGAAATGCATTTTAAGCTTTTCATTTTCATTAGCTGTTCAAAGGCAGTCACAGCGTGGAATGGCACTTCCTTTTCAGAAGGAATTAAGGCAAAATTTAAATTAGTGCTGAAGTCAACATCAAAACAGTATGTCTGGTACTATAAGCTGTACTTTTGCCTTTCTAGCTCTGGGGTAAAGAGAGAATCTTGCAGATGCCCACAGTAGCAACAAAGAGAAGCATCTCACACTTGAGTAAGAACTGGAAACAATGGCATGCAGCTCTCCCAAAAGCCCTTAGCTCTAAGGAGCTTTGAGGCTGAACTAGCCAAACTGGTTCCTGATTTCTAACCAAGTGATTTTGTCTCTCCTCCAAAACCAAGAGTGTTAAGTCAGTATGCAATATCAGACTATTTCAAAAGAGGGGAAAAAACCCCAAGTATTTAGATGCCTGAGAGTAAAGATGTCTATCAGCTGGGATTTTTCAAAAGTTGCTGGCTGTTTGCTTGATTTCAGTCCAAGTCAGGTGTGAAAGTTTTGCTGAAAATAATCACATCTTTGAATGTTTACATATCCTTTAAAATCTGTCTTAACTGAATATGTGACAAACTATGTAAACAGTCATCTGGGTTTTTTTCCACCAAAACCCCTCTACAATTAAAACATTGTAGCATTCATGTGGGTTTTACAATTAGGAAACACATTTAACATCAGCACTTCCAACACTACCAAAGAAAGAAACTCAGGCTTTTTCTACTAATACTTACAGCATCAAAAGTTGAAAATGAATTCTGTCCTGAAAGACTGAGTAGGGACCTTCTGTTCTCTTGAAAAGATTTTCATACCTCAGCTATATTTGTCTTGGATCTGTCCAAATGCTTCCCCTAAACCTTCAATCATACAATACTCCTCCCTAAAAGACAATTCTCCTGAAAGAGGACACTCCTCAGGAGAATCACATCTCCTATCCTCAAACATAAAAGGAAAACTAACCAGCCCCAGAGATCTCCACAACTATCACAGACACCAGAATATTAAGGCAACACAGAAGACAGTTAACTAAATTCTTTTTGGAACCATATCACCAAAGCCCTCAACTTTCACCAGCTGAAACACTTCCCTCCCAACTTACATTCCATTAATGGAGGGGGGGGGGGAGGAATTTTCCCACCTTTTGATCCAAGAGCAGATTTAAGTGTACAGAACCAAGACTTTACTACTCCCAGTAGATTTGTTACTACTGCTATATCCTCTAGTTAGGAAGCCTACCAAGTATCTTTTTCTCAATTGACACACAGCTCCATACTGAAGATTAGTAAAGATTAAAGGCAGGCACTCAAGTACTGAATGCTCTATGCTTTATCTTTTGATTTTATGTAGCAGCTTGCAGAAATTAGTTCTGAAAGACCTGCTTGAATATGTTTCAACAAGCAGCTCTCAAGAAATGAGATACCTCAAAGTTCTCATTCTTTGATGTAAAATGTTCTTTAATAGGCAGTCAATAAATGTAAATATCTATTTTTGTTTGTTTGATGACACCTCTTTTGTTGTGAAACAGAAGAATAAAGTGTAATTGTCAAGTAGTCCATCACAGGTATGAAAAGAGCAATATAAAAGACCTTGAAAGCATTCTCTCCTTTTGCTTGTACTGCTATATTGTAGCAGTAGACAGATAGTTCTGGTTGATTGCTCTGAGGTGAAGAGAGAGGCTCTGAAATGAAGCTTGAAGGGAAAGACAAGCTCACTACACTAAGCTCACAAAGAAGGGAGGGAAGTCACTGAAGGATAACTCATAAAACTGAAGAACAACTGGCATAAATGTCAACTGGTACAAATGCAGCTCATCTGACTTGAAGCTATGGCAAAATAAACACACACAGACTTTTGCTACTTGTTTCATATTAAAACAAGCTTGTTTTAAAGAAAAGGAGTAAATTAATCTTGGCATTTTCACTAAATACACTAAATTAGAATTAAGGAGACGTGCATTATATTCCCATTCTTTTCACTGGCTTAATGGCTGAATGACCTTACCAGTCATAAGACTTGCCATATTTTCTTACATTACCTATACAATCAAATAATAGAACTCACTTTTTCATAAAGCATGCTGAAAAGCTAAACTTTATTATTAATTTTACCAGCTTTTTACAACAGTTTTGAATCCTCTTAATTCCATCAACTTCTATACTTCACTGGCACAGAACAAGAACCTGCACACACTGCAGACATTTTATTACAGATTTAATCAGCAACATCCAGATGTTTTTTAAATTGAGAACATACTGATTTAACAGATTCTGAAGCTCAATTTTGATGTAGTTGATATTTCAAAAGTCAGCTGTTCTGACTATATAGTAAGCAGTCTAGAGCAAGGAAATATAGTGCAAAGATGTGGCAGTTCCTGCCTCTCCGGAGTTCTGGCTGCATTCAGGGAAAAGATGTGCCTCCATGCACTAGGGATTCAAGCCTGGGCCATTCCTCTGAGACTAGATGTGTACTTCAGCTGCATTTGAATTAGATTACACAATTACATACACATGTTTGATTGGAATTTTCTTTGCTGGCATGCTTATTTTAAACATTCATAAATTATCTTTATTTTCTAGCAAGCACTTCTGGCTGCTTTTAAAAATATTTACAAGGCTCCACCGAATCTTTTTAGTTCTAAACTCAGGCAAAGGAATATGTGGATTATTTATCACACAAAGCTTTTTAATGGCTGTATACAAGCCATCATAACTGGTTTTTATCCCTGTGTTGTTTTTGAAGAGATAGAGCTTAAAAAGAAAGGGGAATGAAAAAAAGGAAAAAAAACAACAAACAAGAGGAGACCAAGAGTGGCTCTTGGCTCTTCCTTTACCAGGTGTGACTTTTAAAAGCTATCAAATCCCTCATCTGCAGAACTGAAAGGGATATACAGCATTTCTGAAACTGTCTCTGTGTTGTGAAGAAAATGCTTATTAGGTAGAGTGTTCCCTCAGCAAGTTTGCAGATGATCCCAAGCTTGGAGCAGTGGCTGGCACACCAGGAGCTGTGCTGCCATCCAGAGTGACCTGGACAGGCTAGNCCAGGCTGCCCAGGAGGCTGTGGAGTCTCCTTGTCTGGAGCCATTGCAGAGCTGCCTGGACACATTGCTGTGTGAGCTGGTCTAGGTGCTCCTGCTCTGGCAGGGGGGTTGCACTAGATGATCTTTCTAGGGCCCTTCCAACCCCTGACACACTGGGATACTGGGATACTGTGATATAAGATACCACTACTGTCTTTAAAAAGAAACACGTCATTGAACAATGTGTTCTATAGAGCATTCTTCATTATAACAAACTGAACCTGAAACATTCAAACATCAGTTTAACAAACTCCAAGACACCAATTCACTTAGAGGCTAGCTGTAAGAGGCCATGATTGAAAGACTGTAAAGACTAAAGGGAATTTTCCCCATGCTGTGAAACACTTTTTACCTTTTCGAAGATGTGACTCAGATTGAAGCACAACATCACTTTAGCCACAATAAATTAACACAAGTGATAACTTAGTTAAGGAAGAGAAATTCTTATACCTCACCTTTCTCATTAAGATTACGGAATAGTTTGGATGATCCTTTCCATACTGGTGGTGTCTCCGTAAGGATCTGATTCAATTCCTAAAAATAGTAAGTATATATTTAAATATTTAATGGAGCAGTTAACAGATTATGAGTACATGCTAAGAAATCAATATAAAGGAATTGCATGCAAATCTACCA
Source organism: Bucco capensis (assembly GCA_013396975.1). Classification (NCBI taxonomy): domain Eukaryota; kingdom Metazoa; phylum Chordata; class Aves; order Piciformes; family Bucconidae; genus Bucco; species Bucco capensis. Next base: position 51,525 of record VWZO01022491.1, on the reverse strand, counting down.
GTTCCGTTTACCACAATTACTTTGGAAGCACTCAAGCATATATATATATATATATATACATTTTACACACGTGATTATTCCAAGAATTGCTCATCTACATGAATACTAAGTGTTTGCAGAGTTGGAGAGGGACACATAATGTATTTGTTGCTGAGATTACTAACTACTGCTTATATTCACTGAAGCCAATGATAAGTCCCCTCTGGATTTCAGTAAGATTTTCATACAAGCTCCAAGTAACTGTTGGGGTTTTTTTAAAACAACCTGAAGGAAAGCAAACTTTACCCAAACTTTATTTAAAATAGAGAGATACAGACAGTCTTTTTGCAGCTGTACAAACATAAAAAAAACCTAAAAAAAAAAAATTGAGAGGCACTCAAAATAAAGAGTTTTTTAAGTATTTCAGGATCCTTTCGATACACCTGTCACAAGAAAGTAAGATATGGGCTGAGGAAGGAACTGACAAAGGCTTGAGAAAGTCAGTAAATCAAACATAACAGGCACAGCCGCTCGAGTTGCTTTCAGATTCTGGATTCAGCTGAGTCTGAAGTGATAAAACTGAAGAAATGGAAGTCTTTTTTTTTAAATAGAGATTTAAAAACTTTTCCTCCTGTGCCTCTAAGTTGACATAATGAAAGTAAGCAACTGTATCAAAATCTCTGGTTACTAGAGAGCACAGGAATTACTGCGTACCTGCTTTGAAAGGGATCGCCACTTTCTAGCACCTGTAACAAAACCAGAAATTAGTTATGCCAATGTGGTGTCATAAAAATTAGACTGCATCTGTACTGTTTTATAGCCAAGAAGAGGTATTTTTCCTGCCTCTTCAGCCTGGTTCCAGCAAATTTTCTTGTGTTATTCAAAATACATACATTGATTGGTAAAGGCTGATTTTTATAGAGCAAAACATTCTGTGGTATTAGAAATTCCTTCCTCACAATGAATTCCATGTGTCATTAAATGGTTATCACAATACAGAAGCTACACACTGTGCTATTTCATCAGTTCATGGTTAGAAACTCACTGAAACTTTAATTTTACATCTTGCTGAAGGTTAATACCAAGACTGTCTGCAAATCCTCCTCAACAGCAAGTTATAACAAACATAACATATCATAACATGAGCTAACAGATTTGCATATACTTTTCAGTTAAATTTTTTAATGTTAACTGAAGTCTTGTCTAAAAATACTAAACATATACCCCCAACACAACCTCATTTGCCATAAAGACTGATACCATAAAAAAATGTGAGCAATAAATATCTCTCTTTCCCATTAGGTAATTTCCCAGTCTTATACATTATATATAGATTTTTCTTCTAGACAAGCAAGTGAAGGTCTGTATGTATATACCCTTACAGTTCAGTATTAGGCTAACATTACTATAGTTAGAACTAAAGGGAACAAAAAAGATTTCGTCTTAATTGGCTTTCTAAAAATAGAAACATGTATTCAGAGGATAAAAATGTATCAAGCATGACTGTTAAAAATACTATATTTTCCTAAATGAAAGCCTGCATCATAAAGGCAGCAGAGAGTTACAATAAAAAATTGCTAACAACTGCCTTGAAGTAAAAAGTTACATTTTATAGAAGAAAATATACTCTTACCATACTAGTTACTGTTTAATCAAAAGAGGAAGTGAACACCCTCTTGACTTTTGTAGGGTTTATAAGATTTCCAAAGTAAAGCAATCACAATAGATGCATTCACTCTATCACAAATCTCATTCAGGTCTAGGTTTATTAGCTTTTCTATAAAGCAGACATAAAGAGCTACTATTACTACTCTTCAAAGGCCATTTTTGCTTTTTGACAGAACTCAAGACCCTTATAGTCTTCATCCATCAAAAAACTTCGGTGTATGCTCTTTTTTTCCTGAAAAATATAGATGTTCCAGTACGCTACCCTGAACCGACCCAATTATTTTACAACTTGCAACTTATTTATAAGTGAGCCAAAAATACAAAATAGAATATTTACAAAGTATTACTTTATTCAGAAAAATACCTTTCTTCATAGAATCCTAGAATGGTTAGGGTTGGAAGGGAGCTCTGGAGCTCATCTAGTGCAACCACCCTGCAATGGCCAGGGACATCCCCAACTAGAGCAGCTTGCCCAGAGCCCTGGCAAGCCTCACCTGCAATGCCTCCAGGGATGGGAACTCAACCACCTCCCTGGGCAACCTGGGCCAGTGTTCTACCATCCTTGTGGTGAGGAACTTCTTCCTAATGTCCAGTTTAAATCTACTCCTCTCCCAATTTAAAACCATTGCCCCTTGTCCTTTCACTGCAGGCCTTTGCAAACAGGCCCTCTGCAGCCCTCCTGTAAGTTCCCCTCAGGTACTTATTAGCTTCAATAGAGCAAGACAAAAAATTAAGACTTGTCCAAACAAAGCAGTACTTTGACAAAGCTGCAGTACAAAGGTTAAAATTAAGATAGAGATCAGGAGCTGAAAGTGGTAATCTGCAGGTCAGCTATTTCATCTATTACTTCCCACCTGACAGCCTTCTGTCCAAATGTCCCAGACAATACGACTTCCACTATAACAAAGTCATCTACTCCTCTTAGTTATAGCCTCTTACACTATCCCTTAAATTAATTCTCCCAGTCATGTGATCTCTTATACTAGTCTAAAAAAATCAGAGGATATCCAGGTTAGTTTTGCTTTCAGTCTAGACATGAATTGGATGCACAGGAAGGATTTTGATACGAACAAGGTTTGCTACACTGAACTCCGAACGGTGCCTGATTGTTCAACTCCACATCGCTTCTCTTTTGCCATGAAATGAACACAATGTCAATGCTTAATGCTTTTTGGTTTAGTTTGGGTTTTAACATTTAAATACTTGTTGTGAGAAAGGAGGAAGCAGAGTGTGGTCCAAACAGTCAAGCTGTCATAAAATGGAGTTAAAATGAAATGTTTCACTCATGTCTGCTATGAAGTACAAAGTTTAAATGTCATAATATGACATAAATGACCATACATGGTGAAGTCCAATCCTACAGTAACAAAAAAAGAAAGATGTAGGGATCTGTGCATGGGAAGTAGATATAAAGTACCGATGTGTATTTGTATTTAGTTCTGTGATAAGGAATCTGCTTCCTCTCTTTTTGCTGCAGAGAAAAAAAAAATTGCTTTCTGTTAAGAGTTTCAAAGTTTTTAGCAAGTTTTCGCCATCTAAGCTCTATCTTCTGTCTTAACTGTTACAATGAAATCATACCTTTATTCTAAAGTTATAGAAGTTTTGATCACTGATGGGCTATGGCTGAATTCTTTCCTCTTATGTTTCATTACTGTTAAGAGAACAAAGGGGGAAAATCTAACATGTGCACTGAGCTTTACACTCTCCTCTGACTGTTTTAGCTGCTTTTGACTGTTCTCTGTACTAGCTTTGTGGTGTAGACTTTAGGAAGAAAGACTTAAGGGGAGTTATATACATCACACCTGAGCAAAGATACTCGCTTTCCCCAGAGGTTGTGTGCTGCTACCAATGCACTGCAAGCCTGAAGGCCAGGAAATCCAACTAGATCAGAAATGGATCACCTTACTATTTAGTCACTCTTTGATATTGAAAGCAAACATTTTACAATAAGTGAACTAAAGCTGATAGTTTATTTTGCATTAATTTAATTAACACATAGTGCTAGCTCTGGTAACTTTTAAGTATAGAAAGTTGATCCCCTGGGGGACTGAAACTCTTACTCAAAGGATGTTATTTAGTTATAAAAGCTCTGTAGGGCAAAAAAATCCCAATGTGATAGCAGATGACAATTATAAGATGGCAAAATTTGCAAACTAATGTTAACCTAAGTGATTTAGAGAACTCATGCCTTGCCTGCCTATTTACACAGAAACTATACAGAGAAGGCAAGAGTTTTACAGCAATATTGGCTTGCTCAGAAAAAAAACATAACTGCAATTGTATCAATACAAATGAACTTCTTGTCTTTAATGCCTGCTGAGATGTCTGTGACCAATAAGACAAGAACGTTTAACTAATAACTAATATGCAGATGTTTGCAATCTAATAACAATCAGGAAACTGACAGAATGTACATAGACACCATTAAAAATAACATTCTGGAAGATGCAGTACTTTTTCACCACAATCAAACAAAAGTAATCACCAAGACCAAATGGAAAAATAACCGACAGCACTGGCATTTTTATCAGTACCAAATTCCTGCTTACGTTTGGGTTCATCACTTGTGACAGCCTGGATGAAGTCATGGGGAGTCATGTACAGCTGTCCTTCAAATTCCAAACTGGCAAACCTACGGAACCGTTGCTCCCGAGGAGTTGCATAAAGATGTAAATCTTCAAGGTCTGATCTGTTTTGTGTAACCTTCAAAGACAGAAGGAAACAATTTTAATGTATGAAAAGGGTTCTGGTTTACAACTACCACTGCCATTTCAGCATAAAGAAACTATAGATGTCAAGGTGGTGATTTGTAAAGTCGAATGCATCCAAACATTTTTGTATGGTAAGAGCTGAAACTACAATCAGGATTTAATTGATATCATTTTCAGGCTTCTATAATTTTAGCAATAAATCTTTATGACATTGGTGACATTACCCAAGCTCAGGAAAAAAAAAAAAGAACAAGAAAAGGAATAAGAACAAGACTCTTGAATCACAGAAAAAAGTGCAATTTTTATCTAGAGGAAGTCCATGTAACTTAAGTAGTTAAGATTTTAAATAACTCTGTTAAAATTAGTTCAGTTGTCTGACATTTCCAGAAAGAATAGAATAACCCTGTTTTACATCATTTAGAGCACAGCTGTTGACAATAATAAGCAAGGCCTATAATATATTATATTATATTATATCCATAATATACCCCACTGTAAATCTTCTATGGATATTGCTATTTCAAGTATCCAATGCAATTAAAGCCACTGCACTTGGGGGAACAGAAAAAGAGCATAAATATTCCTCCAGAGTTACAGAAGTACTACATGGCACTAAGTTCACACTTCATGAGAGTTCATAGATGTCAAGAGTTTCTGGTATATTTACCATCTGGCTGATTTACATGTAAACTTAGTAGTAGAAAACTTTAAATATGCTACCTCTATCTGAAAAGGCAAGTTCTTCTTTGGTATTAGTATCTTGAAGATAATATAAGTATCTTGAACTTTTTTCAGAGATGAAAAAACCAAACACAAACTGCTTTGTAAGTGGAAGAGTAATGATATAGGTAATTTCTCCCAGTATGTTAAAATAGGAATGCAGCTTTGTATCAACATTGTATCACAAGCTGTCATTGTCCTTACTACTCTTGACGTTTCTTACAGTATCCCAAAAATTCTTCAGGTGTCAAACTAAGGAAAGGCAACAAGTAGCACTACAAACAGGAATCTTTCTAAGAATAGGTTTCAGATTTCAGCAAGTAGAAGCAAAGGAACATTTATATTGGGCAGTCAAAAATCTGGGCTCACTTTCCTTCCACTTTCCAAATAATGTCCTTAAAAACTAACACATCAGTAAGACTACTGCAGTGAAATAAAATGTTATGGCCTCAGTTGTAACTAGGAGATTAAGTTATATTTGCAAAATAGACACATCAAAAATAAGTATGTCTAGGAGAGGTCAAACTTTCTACATGGAAAAGAAAATCACCACTATAGTCAAAATGTCAAAGATGACCTGCAATTTCTTGACTATATATATGGGAGTCTTCAGGCACAGTCTGACAATCCCTTGTGGTCTCCTGTGGCCCCTGGTGCCATAACTGTGCCAACAGCAGAGGGAGCATTAAACTCATTGCCCACAGGAAAGGGTGGGGAGTGATAGCCATGTTCCTAGAATCCTTGGATGGGTAGGATGAGCTCATTAGCCTTCTGGCAGTCATCCTAGGAGAAGGACAACTCTGATTCCAAACCTGGGCAGATGGAGCTCGTTTAGCCCTGTAAGGCCTTCCAGCTAAGAGAAGGACACTCTAATAAAACCTCCGTCCTAAGGACTTAGCTGCCAGCGAATGAAGCTCCAGGGAGGGCTCCATCCATGCTCCTCCTCAGCGCCTTTTCCAAGCGCGCTGATAAAAAGAGGATAGCAGATAGCATCCTTGAGCATGTGCAGAGCTGGACCCACCCTTTAGTCCTAAGGTTCATCTTCCAGGGCCTAGCAAGCTTGGCTGGTGTCTAGTTGGGTTTTGAATATCTCCAGAGCTGGAGACTCAGTCATCTCTCTGGGCAACCTGTGCTGCCCAGTGCTCCATCACCCTCAAAGTAAAAAAGTTCCCCCTCATGTTAAGATGGAACTTTCTGTGTGCACAAATCTCCCAACAGCAATATTGTCTTAACTTTAGGTGTAGCAGGTTACCTCTGATTTACCTGCACATGTACACCAACCTACTCTGTTATTAGAACAGTTACAGGGAAAAAATAAAAAGCACCCCATAGCTGAAATCAAGAATGTAGCTGGCAGCCAGAATTTGCATCCTTCCCATTTCATGTCTCGTAAGATAAAAAGCAGCAAGACAGAAGCTCGTGAGCATTCACAAACAATATATTCTCTTTTTCCTACTCTCAATAATATCTAAGCATTAACAGTCGTAATCAAACAGCTCATGGTTAACCTTCTGCCCTTCCTCCCTCAAACCTTGTTGCTCCACATTTCACCTCCCACACCCCCATCCTGTGCCATACTCTTGCAGAAGGACTGCAGAGGGAATACAGCACCTTTTCGGGGTGCTGCCATGCACAGTCTTGGCTTCCATCTCCCTTCTGCAAAACCAAAATCAGAGACTGTGTGGCTCTTCTAAGCTCAGTTTAACTCAGCTGAAGAGAAAAACTGCTCTCGGCCTATTTTCTTGCTATTCCCTAACACAAAAATATATACTCACATACCCAATTCTCGCAGAGAGATACTCCAAAGCACTTTCTAAACCACCAGCAGGCAAAGGAAACAGAGGAAAACATTTCTTATAAGAGAAGAACATCAGTTTGTTTATCAAAACAAAGTAAGTAAAAAATAAATTGAAGATTAGGCAGTAATTTGACAGGGTACTTCTCTGGAATGCAGAGCATCACTCTTCACTTACGTGTGCTTCCAGTGTAAATCTATGCTGCAGAAGTACTACCAACAGCCTAAAATATTGGGAAAAGCCTCAAAAGTTTCAACTATATTATGCAAATGAAAATAGAACATAATGCTCTCTCACTAATGTATTTCAAGGACTTAATATGTTTTGTAAAAGCACTGTATTTAGATGGATATCTAAAGCTACAGCAACACTTCCAAGTGTCTCAGAGGAGATGTCCTTTAGAGAAGGTCTTTGTTATGGACAGTCAACTTGCAAAGCATTCCTTACAGAACTTCTTTTAGAGTGATACCCCTGTGTATTTTCTCCTTCTATTCACAGCAAACACTTAAGTGAAGAAAATCTAGGCTTTCTAACAAGCAAAACTCCAATCCAAAACCCATTCCCATTTTGGGTTCATCTTTCATGTACTGTATTATTGATATGGGCAAGTCAAAATGCCCTGCAAGTCTGGTGCTCTCACCAAAGTTCTTCATGTATTACTTGAAACTTAAGCATGGGCTAATTCCATTTCTGTTCCCATGTTTGTCTCACTGGCTCTCTTACCTCAGAGACACTGTGAATTTGGTATAACATGAATTAACCTGTGTGACCTTGCAATGAAATCCATGCAATAACTCTACACTGGCATGAGATGGTCTAACACAGGACATGAGCTCATAGACTGATTTAAATTAACTAAAATTTTGCATTAGATATGACCTCAAACCATCTGAATATATCAGTAAATGATATGGCTCAGGTTCAGTGGAAGTTAAGTGCACAAGAAAACATGACATCATTACCCTTTCAATTACAAAATACAAATGAAATCTTCTTTGTCAAGTGTCAGTCTCCTATTACACAAAGTCAGTCATTCAGAAGTTTTACTCAGTAGCAAAAGATGCAGTTTTCCCAGAGAGACAAGCTTAACTTGAAAATTAGAAAAATTCATGCCTACAAACTCATAAAGTACCATCGAAGCAATCTGCAAGAATCTATTATCAAAACCCAGAACAATAATCCAATTCCCAGATTCTGAGACTATCTACGAATACTGAAAAACACTTACAAAACAAACAGGTAAAAATACACATGCAGTGTGTGCATGCATATGAGACAAAACAGCTCCAACAGTATCACAAAAACCCCACAGCTCTGCTGTGTTCCAAGACAAATCAGTGATCTTGTGCTTTTTCCAACTGAGAGAAAGGTGAGACTATTTTAGCTACAGAAGCCAACATTTACTACTAAACGTACTTTTTGCTTGTAGTCCAAAATATGTTCTGTTACAGCAGTTTAATTTATTTCAAGTGAGTGAGTTTCTTTGAATTTTTGCTTGCAAAGTAATCTGTCTTCCATCAATGAGAATCTGTGCAAATTTTAAAATAAAAAGGTTTTCAAAGCAATGCTGTTCCTTACTTCCTTCGTTTCTATTTGACTTCAGGCTTATTTAATATGCTCCCATGTAGATAAAAGTAGCACAATTTTTTTTTTCATGCTGGGTGGCCAAAAGGTTAAACGTCAAGTTCCCAGTGTGGGAAAATCCCAAAGCAGACAAAACTGTTTTGATGCTTACTGAAGTTATATTTTAAGCAGACTACTTAGATGTAGTAGAGCCAACAATTCTCTTAGTTGATTCCCATTTCACTGAGATAAGGACATTATTATATTAAAATACTTACAAGCATAGGAAGCTGGAATGTGTTTAAAATGCTGTAAAAAAGGCCCTACACACATACAATTCAGTTACAGGAACTCCTTGGGGTAACAATGTTTATCTGTAAGCCTAGCTATTCCAGAAATCCTCCCCAACAGTCTTTCTGGAAGTTTCTTAACCACTAGTAGTTTCGCCAAGAAGCTTTAGTGAGTGTCTATATCCATCTTGAGGGACACAGAATTAATGCTGAGAGAGAAATCTTCCTTTTCCTTTGGCATGGCTCTCACTACAGCTGGCTAGTAAGCAGTATTCTTCTCAGGATGATGAGAGTGAGGAGCTTCAGATGTCCTCAGCCAAAGAGCAAACCATCTTCCTACACTGGGCAATTGACCTATGACATGAAGCACACAATGCTCATGAAAGGTTAGCTACAAGCAGTGCTTTATGCATCTCTCGGAACAGCATCCTCTCTGAGCAGGTAGGAGAGTCTCATCTACTCCCTAGAGGAGTTTGCCTTACTTTTTGGAGTAAAAGTCTTGTTCTTCATTGCACAGAGATGGACATACATGATGTAATCCACTTAGAAATGTACTGCTACAAATAAACCTGACCTTCTCAGTGTTTTCACACAGAGAGAGTTTGACATTACTGCTTATGTACTAGGAAAAAAAAAACCAAACTCTGGAAACATCCAGAGTATGCAGCTTCTTTCTCCTAGAAATGAGTGCACCTTCAAGAAATGGGATAAAGTGCCTGATTCTGTCTCTCTCTGCCTCCATTTTAATTCCTAAATCACCTCTGAAGGAACTGATTCTCAAGAGAATATACTGTAAAAATAGAGTCCTGGAGTTCACTTCCTTTACACAGTGACAGCATGATTACAGAGAAGATCTCTCTGGAGTGCAGAGAGCATCATTGGTGTTTCCAAGACCATTTTAACAAGTTTTACAAATGACCCTGGAATTCTGGAAGTAAGGAATATGGAAGCGAGAAACTAAAAACAAATAATAATTCCTCTGAGGAACTCAGACACTGGATTATGTTTTCCTAAAATTGTTATATTTCTCTAAAAAAACCCATGATACACAGCTGTTCCAACAAGGTAAATACTTCATAAGCAGTACTTTGGATCAGGACTCTTCTTGGATCCATACTGTTCTCAGGACACATAATCTCTATCAAAATAACAGTTCTTTTGAAGTTTTCTGCACTGTGTAAGCACCTCCTAGACTTCAAAGGAGCTGTCTGCTAGTAGAGCTCTCCTAGTCATCACCAAAACCTTCAGACACAAAACCAGCAACTCTGAGTGCACTACCTTACCTTGGTTCTGAAACGTCATGTGGCAGAAACCCTGGTGTTACATTACTGCAGTGTCCAAGATTCTGTTCCAGGTAAGCACATATAAACCCCCACTCCTCAGGACTGGAATTAGTCTCAAAAAGCATATGGGAAAAGGTAACCCTGTAGGGAGCTTAGCTTTGTGTTGCTTCTGTGACAAGTCTTACTCTCTACCAGGACACCTCCAATGATGTGCTTGGTCAGGCAAGTATGTTTTTTTTACTGACCATATGAGGTTTGTCTGTTCTGCTTCTCACATTGTCCCACCAGCAAGTATATTCAAGGTGCACAAGAACTTAGGTAGGGACACGACTGAGACAGCAGGCTTCAGATGCCCCAAGGAGTATTCTAGAACATATCCATCCCATATCATGCTCAGCAATAAAAGCTTTGGGGAAGGAGGAAGTGGGGAGACACACATTCACAGTGAAGGTGTTTGTCTCCCAAAGTAACCATTACACATATGATGATGGAGCCCTACTTTCCTTGGGATGGTTGAACACCTGCCTGCCAAAGGGAAGTACTGACTGAACTCCTTACTGTGCTTTGCTTGGTCATGCAGCTTTTGTTTATCTGATAAACGGTCTTTCTATCAACCAACATGTTTTCTCACTTTGACTCTTCCAAATCTCTCCCCCGTCCTACTGCAGGGGTAAGAGGGGATGTCAGTGAGCAGCTGAGACAGCCATAGTTATCTTCAATATTCTTGAACACTCCAAATATCTCAACACTTCACACTGTGATAGTGTTTTCAGTTACAAACTTGCTACATGCTACCTGTTAAAGATAACATTATCCATGGCCAATTAATGTTTCAGATTAGAGCTTTTTTAATGGAAGCAGACACTATGGGATGAGAAATATTTTGTTTTGCCTACATTGAAACATTTCTAATTTTTTTAAGAATCTCCAGCAATTCCATATTTTAAAGGAAAGGACTTCAGCTTTTCAAGGGCTAGTCACTTCAGCGTCAGGACTGGGGTGTGGGACTCGTTACTCTGTTAAGAAGTAGTAAGTTATGAGCCTATGCAAACCCTCATCCAAAATTACTCATTTTGTTAGCTAACTCCACCCAAATTTCAACCTGCTGTATGGTCATTCCAGATCAGAGCCTAAGAGGTGATACAAGAAACATTCAGTGTAACTGCTTCTATCAGCTGCTGTATCTCCCTACAGCAAGACACTGAAAGCAGAAACACCATCTGCTTCTTTCTTCCAATGATCCAAGTAAATAGCATCTGGGAAAAGCATCCTGCTAGAGGAAAGATTAAGAAGCATGCAAATGTAAGTATGAGGATGAAGTATAAAAAGCTTAGATTGGATAGAAGGATAAAAAAAAATGTTGCATGATTTGCCTTGGAATGAAAAACAGAGAGACTAGAAATGAAATGGGGAGCTAGGGAAATACGGAAGTAGGGAAAAGACAGACCTAGAAAGCCCCCAAAAAACAGTGTCAGAGTTTGTGCATCAGGAATAAAGAAGAAACATTCTTGACTCCTCCTTGACCACCCAAAAGCAGCTGGAAAGGATCTCGAGATCCTTGAGCCTTATCACTCTTTGTTGGTCAGTGCACAACAGAACTGTAAAAACCTCCTAGCAAAATGGGCATCATATTTCCATCAAACTTAGCTATACAGAAACTGCAGGTTATCATTCCCTAGTCATTACTCTAAACACACTGTCATAGATCCAAGAGCTCCAACCTCGAATCTAATAACATTGACCCTTATATGACTTTTCATGACAGAATTTTCTATCTCTAAAGAAGTTATTGTCACTCAGGCAACATTAATTCAGCTTTCTAACAAAGGACATTACAATATCATTGCATGAACAGCATTCAATGCAATTTGTATTTGTATCCTTTTTTCAGCTGGAAGACACCTCTGGAGGTGTTCTAGAAACCTGCAATGAAAGAGTTGGTGCTCACCATAGGCATAGAGGGCAATCATAAATTGATTACAGATCGTATTTGGAGCTCAGGGTCAAACTACTCCTAATAGCTCACCAGTTAGACCTGGTATCAAACTACGGTCTTTCCCCATCGCCATACAAGCCCTTCAGCATCACAACAGTCAAAAATAGAAAATGCACAAGAACCCACTACCTCAGACCAAAAATTCCACAGCTATCTGACCCTCATTTCTTGGGGGCTTCAACCTGAAAGAGTATTTTTTCAGGAGTTCTGAGTGCTCAGATCTGCAATTTGAAACCAATGAGACCACTTGTTCAAAAATAAAAAACTGCAATACAAAGCTAGTATTCTGAGATGTCAGTCTGTGTATTTAGCCTGGCCACACAAATTGAGTGGACAGATTTGAAGTTTATTTTTCAAATTTTCAGCTATGCAAATAGAAAACCAAATTAATTAAGAGACCTGTTCCACATAGGAACATGGTGTTTGTTTTCAAAACCCAGTCTGTGTATATATAGAAGATGTATACACATCTATTTCATACACTTTTTTACTTTACATTGTTCCAAATATAACCTTAATTCTGACTTTGCTGCCTCAATGTTTTTATAGTGATGTGTGTGAAAACTCATACTTACACATCACATTAAATTTATTGACTTATCAAGGGTTCAGCAGCCATATTTCCCTTGAAAGAAGGAAATTTCACTGGAAATTTCATTTACCAGGTCTGTATCAACTGTTTTATCTTACCTATGGTTAGACAACCAATGCTTTTGCTGAATTAGTCCAGCTGAAGCATTGTTTGCATGAAATGCCACATTATTACTTCTTATGAAGCTCTGCATAAACCCTTCAATCTACAGAAAATTTTGTACTAAAAAGTGAGTTGTCCTAAATATAAAAATGAACACAGGTTTTGCACTAGCAGTAGCAGCTCCATTTGCAAAATAGTATTTTCTATTAAGGAAAAAGAACGGTTTGATTAGCGCAGCTGCAGGGACGAACAGCAGAGCAGGATGCACACGGTTTTTACATCCCGAGGCGCAGCGAAAGCTGCCAGCACCTGCTGCCTACCACGACAGGAGCCCAGTGACAGCACCTCTTTCCTGATGGAAGACGAATGACAAGGTCCTGCCGGGGACCCGCCCGCGCAGGCCGCCTCGACTCCCAGTCCAGGGCCAGGCTGCACGCAGGGTCACCTCTGCCCGACAGCCGCCCCGCCGCCGCTTCGCAGAAAACTTTCCGCAGCAAAGGGGCGGGGAGCCCTCCATCCTCGCCAGCTCTGGCCTATTCCCCAAGCTGCTGACAGCGCCCGGCAGGGTCCCTGCCACGCCGAGCCGCCCCGCCGAGTGCGGCACGGAGCGAGGCCGCGGTGATGCGGCAAGAGGCCACCGAGCCGTTAGGCGGGAGGGGCGCGGCGCGCACACACCTACCGTCTCCTTGGCAGCTGCCGCCACGGGGATGGGGAGCAGCACCCGGGCCCCGCCCGTCTCGGCGGCTGCAGACTCCCGGGAGGGCTCCCGCAGCCGCTCGGACAGCCGGTATCCCACGTACCCGGCGAGAGCACCCCCTGCCGCCCAGCCCAGCTCCCGCCGCCACCGCCTCAGCCCCGCTGCCCCGTCCCCGCCGCCGGCCCACAGCCGCCGCGCCGGCTGCGCACCGGTTGCGGGGCCCAAGCGACGGCGCCACCGCAGGAGTGTGCGTAGGGCGGCCATGGCCGCCGCTCCACCCCGGCGACTGGCCGACGAAGCCCCCCGCGCTGGCGGTAGAAGCCTCGCGAGAAGCGGCGAAGGGGTGGGGAAGCGAGAGCCCCCGTCTAGGCCCCGCCCCCCCCCCCCCGCCCCGGGGCGGCCCC
>VWZO01022491.1:0-23476 GCA_013396975.1 Bucco capensis | reverse complement strand
GCTTAAGAGACAGGTGGATGTTGCATTGGGGAGCATCATTTAGTGGGGTGATAGGGCTGGGACAAAGGCTGGACTCGATGATCTTCAAGGTCTCTTCCAGCTGTAACTGTTCTATCTAGTTCTATGATTCTATGAAGAAAACATTTCACAGTGTTCAAGAACATGATGGTGAAATTCTACATTTCCTGGATTTCTGCTTCAGCCTTCACTTTATCAGATATTTCTCTTAAAATAATTTCCTTTGCAGTAGTATATCTTTCAGCTATTGTGGTGAAATCACTGCTATTAGTCTACTTTGTGTCAGTGTACATCTAGATGTACATCTACTTGTCTCAGTACAAGGCAATAAATATATTGCTAGAGAGAGAAAGGAACATTCCTTTTTTTAGTTATATAAGTTGTTAGATACTATCAAAATGTTAATCAGGAAAGTTTGGTTTATGGCATTAATCTAAGTTTTTGATACAATGTTATGCAGCACATTTGACAATATTGCATGGGCTCTTAACAGTCATAAATTAATGGGCAGAAAATCAGAAAGGTGTGAAAGCTTCTTGGGTGAAATATACCTAACCATGACATCTTTGTGAATAAGTTGTGAGCTAATAGGAAGAAAAAAACCCCAACAAACCAAATAGGGAAGAGGTCAAACAGTTACTTCTATTGCCAGTTGGAAAGATATTAAATTTCAAACAGAAATTGATTGGCAGCTTTCCAAAATAACTATTTCATCTGCAACATGATCAGACACTAAAACCATTCTGGAAGTTCAGGAAAAAGAGAAAATACTGAGTTAAAGCAGTGGTGACAGTAGCTCTCTGTGTTTCAAACATATTCAAAATGCTATTAGTATTAATCTCTTATTATAGCAAATCTTTAGTAAATGCAATTCATAGGGAAAGGAGTGAGAGTGTTAGAAAGGCAGTGTTTTGAAAGTGAGCTTAATAAAAACCTGTGGTAAAGTCTTGGCTTATATATTTGTCTAATCATAGGAACATTGATTCATGCTTTATTCACACTTAAAATACCACAAACCACATACTACTAATTTCATGGCTATCTTCAAGTCCTGAGTGTTACTTGATTTATGAATAGATCCCCATTAAGTCACATTTGTCTCCCTAATGTTGTCATTCGTATACACATACATACACAGGTATATATTTATGAATTATGCTTTCCAAATTAGTTACAAGTGTTTCTTTTGTTCCTAGCAATAAGAGTCTCAGTGGTTAAGTGTATCAGGGAACATGTTTGTCTCATTAGTATCCATGCAAGATCTTCCATTCATCTCTAATTCCAGTAGCTAGAAGATGCCATAAAACCAAACATGGGTCTCAAAGTGGGTAGATTTGCCTTAGGGTGTTTTCATTTGTATGTGGCTGAGATATCAGAAAGTGCTGATAGGCCACGATGCTTACACCTTAGAGTTTTTAGCAGCTGATCCCTGTTGTGCTGAAGTTTCTGGGTTGGAGAATGAAGTAATATTAGCTACCAAGTCATCAATATCCTGATAATGCTAATCCTATGTCTCCTATTTTGCTGGAATGAGAAAATATCATTTGCTTTTCTAGCAGAGGTATGGATGGAAGTAGGCTGACTGGAGCTTGGCTTGAACATGATGGACGTGAAAGGATAGGAAGGGGAATCGTCGTCATCGTGGCTAGGCTTGGTGAACGAAGCTCCAGGGAGGGCTCCATCCACGCTCCTCCTCAGCGCCTTTTCCAAGCGCTGATAAAAAGAGGATAGCAGATAGCACCCTCGAGCCTGCACTAGGGATTTTTTTTAGGTGAGACACAGCATGTGCAGAGCTGGACCCACCCTTTAGTCCTAAGCTTCATCTGCCAGGGCCTAGCAAGCTTGGACACTGGCAGCCAAGTCCTTAGGATGGAGGTTTAACCTCTTAGCTGGAAGGCCTTACAGGGCTAAACGAGCTCCATCTGCCCGGGTTTGGAATCAGAGTTGTCCTTCTCCTAGGATGACTGCCAGAAGGCTAATGAGCTCATGCTACCCATGCAAGGATTCTAGGAACATGGGTATCACTCCCCACCCTTTCCCGTGGGCAATGAGTTTAATGCTCCCTCTGCTGTGGGCACAGTTATGGCACCAGGGGCCACAGGAGAACACAAGGGATTTTCACACTGTGCCTGAGGAAGGGGAATATTCTCAGGACTTTTGGCAAACTCTGCAATGTTTTTCACAATTAGTAAGTCTTCCTGACTAGAGAGCCTGCTTGGTCAGGTGGCTTATCAGGTTTTGAGCTCCAGCCAGAAGCTTCCACTTTTCATCTAGACAAAGACTATTTTTTAATCTCTTAGATTTAGCATCACTTTGGTTGTCTACTTCTTTTGAAAATTAGCATAACCCAATGACAGCATGAAATGTCAGAACTGCATTCTGCTCTTTGTTCTGTCTTTTCCTCTAGCTATTAAAACTTAGAAGAATCCATTAAAGTTTTTATATCCCAACTTCATCTATAAGGAGAAAATATCTCTAATTAATTATTAAGCTAAGCAAATGCAGAAAAGTCTTATAAGTTGTAAATTGTGTGAATTTATCAGTAGATACAACCTATGCCTATTAAAATGGTCTATGCCTTCAGTAACTTTTAACATGAAGCTATGGGTGTATGCTTGTAGTCTATGGTATTACAGATATGATTTAAAGTGCATTTTGACTTTTAAAATGTCAGATGGTACTTTTTCCTGTTCAGGAAACTCCTTGTCATGGTTCTACAAAGCTATACTCTGTTTCTGGCCCTCCAGTCAAACTTTCAGAACTGTAGTTCTTAACAGATAGATCAGAGGCTTTTTTTTTTGGTACAAAAACCAGTTTAGCTAGCCTCTGCAATTTAGTGTAGGGCTCTGGATACCTGATTGTTTCTTACTGATCTTTTTCCAGCTAATCTAAAAGAATTCTTACTCTTGCGAAAGTATTAATCTTCTTTGAATAAACAGACAGTAGATTTTTGCTTTGAGACTGCTTTATCCAAACTTTCCTTGTTGAGCTAGAATCCAGTAATTAACAGGCACTAAATGGGCAACAAAAGCTCTTAATTCCATGCTGTTTAACTGTTATGTATGAACTAGAAACCGCAGAAGACTGTGTGGGGCATAGTATCTAGTCACTCACACTTTCTCTGCTAAGTGATGCTGCCATGGATATTTATTCCAAAATCATAAAGTCTCCTGAGATGAGTTTTGTGCTTTGGGATTGCTGAATAGAATTGAATTGAATTGTCTTAGGCAGTATGAAATTGTCTCATGCAACTAGAAATGTCTCATGGCTGTGTTCAGTTATTGCAAGCACCACATTGCATTGGATTTATTACTAAAAATTGGGGCCAAGACACCCACATTTTTATAGTGATTGTGGTTTTGTGGCTTATAATCTCAGATAATGGTTGGACTTGATGATCCTAGAGGTCTTTTCCAACCTTAATGATTCTATGATCTATAATTCCTCAAGTTTGCTATAATGAGGAGGTAAATTCTTTTATCTACGAATGTCTGCTAATCTTAGCTATTTAAAGCATTCTCTGTTCTGATGGTGGTACTGGACAAACAATTGCAATAAGGAATATATAGATGTTTCTGTAGGTTTTCTTTGTGGCATATACTCCTTGAAAAGCTCAGTTAATCCAATTTTAGATTAGTAGAGTTTGCCTTAAGCCATTCTATCTGCTCTGTTGACAATTTTTCATGTGATGAGTCTGTATTTCTTAATCTTCTCATCTTCTTTAGGTCACTTTTCTGGATGCATTTCCTATCGCTGAGCATGAGTGAGAACACATCACTTGCAGCTCATGAATGCTCCTTCAAAGGGACTGAAAATAAGGGACATCTCCTAACCAGATATTTCATATTTATTTGGATAATTTGTTCTTGTTGCTTTGGGGAATTAGGCAGTGTGTTCAGGGTCACTAGACAAACCTATCTTGGCTGTGCAGTGTACTAGCCCTTGCTGATTTTACATATTTAGGCAGCCCCTTGGCAGTGTTTCAAATGAAAAGGTGATAAATAATGAATGACATGTAAAACTCTCCTAAGTTTTCATATTAAAAAAAAGAAGTACTATTGTTTCAAAACAGAAAAAAACTCTTTTATCTCATGAAGAAACTTCAATAGTTCTATGAAAAATTTGGATGCTTAAAAAGTTGGTGAGTGTGCCCACCATATGTTTTTATATTATTCTTTTTTAATGCTGGCCAGCAATGATGAAATTAGCATGTTTTGATCTGTATACAAGTTGTTCATAAAGAACTTGAAAGGAGTAGTTAGGAAAATCCAAGTGCTGAAACGTTTAAGATATACTTTCTGGTCTCACTTTTGTGTGATTGTCAGCCAGGGACTGTCATGATCAAGGTAGCTTGCCAATTGCCTGCCATAGATACAATATTTATTGCTGCAGTGGGGATTTCCTATCAGAGATCTGAAGACAGACTTTTCTACATTGTTTCTCCTAGGTAACCTATTCAAATCAGCAGAAGAGATCAGCTAGTAAAGGAAAAAATTATCAAAAGATAGATATATTTGATCTTTGGGTTTATTTGAACTTTATTTCTTTATTCAAGTTTTCCTTCACATAGCTGAAGAAAGAAGGAAATTGGCCAATGTTCCGCTTTCTATATAAAATTCATAACTGTGCAATGATATTAAAATTAATGTGTTTCATTGATGACTTACGAGGTGTAACGCTTGTTTTTCACACTACCAGAAAGTAGATACAAACAGTTTAGCAGGAAATGAAACTCTTTTAACTCCATTGGGAATATATGTGAATACTTAGCTAATTAAACTGTAATTGGCTGATTATTAATTTCTGCTTCTCTTTTCCTAAGACAGAAGTATACAGTGGTCCAAATCACTAAGAATGGCAGGATGGGGTTAACATATTAGGAACAGTTCCCGATCCCATGTGCCTGAATATTTGCACAAACTGTGCTCTCTGTGCAGTTGATTCCTTCCAAAAGTTGATCTGTCAGTTAACAATTCTTCTTCTATATATACAGCGTCCTATCTTTCCTTCAGAAGCCACATACAGCTTCTTAAGGAAATCAAGTTTTTGTAATTACCCTGACATTTTTAGAAACTATAGCTTGAACTTCTTGATCAACCAGTATCTTCTTCTTCTTTGGAGAGAGATGGACTTTGATGAAGGCTATGCCACAGATGCTTGTGTTGTTTGGTGTTTACTATCAGAGGCAGGATTTTGAGCAGCTGCCATGCTTTCACAAAAAGGAATGAATTTCTTAACTGCTCCTGACACATGCCAAGTCCCTCACCCAGCGTGGCTACCTTATCCTGGAGCGAATACTATTGGAAGGGATGTTAAGGCACATACAAGATAAAGAGGTGATCCTAAGTAGTCAACACGGATTCACTAAAGGCAAATCATGCCTGACCAATCTGGTGGCCTTCTATGATGGAGTGATTGCAGCACTTGATGAGGGGAGACTGACTGATGTCATCTACTTGGACTTTTGTAAGGCCTTCGATACGGTTCCTCATGGCATCCTCTTCTCCAAACTGGAGAGATGTGGATTTGATGAGTGGACCGTTCGATGGATAAGAAATTGGCTGGCAGGATGCTATCAGAGAGTCGTGGTCAATGGCTCCTTGTCCAGGTGGAGAGCAGTGACAAGTGGGGTCCCTCAGGGCTCTGTCTTGGGACCTGTGCTCTTCAACATCTTCATTAACCACCTGGACATAGATATCAAATGCACCCTCAGCAAGTTTGCGGATGACACGAAGCTGAGTGGTGTGGTTGATAGGCCAGAAGGGCGGGATGCCATCCAGAGGGATCTGGATAAACTTGAAGAGTGGGCCCAAGAGAATAAAATGAAGTTTAATAAGTCAAAATGCAAGGTCCTGCATTTGGGAAGGAGTAACCCTAGATATGAGTATAGACTGGGTGAAGAGCTCATTGTAAGCAGCAGTGCAGAGAAGGACTTGGGGGTCATGATAGATGAAAAGCTGGATATGAGCCAGCAGTGTATATTTGCAGCCCAGAAGGCCAACCAAATCCTAGGCTGCATCAGGAGAGGCATGAGCAGCAGGTCTAGGGAGGTGATTCTGCCTCTCTACTCTGCGCTTGTGAGGCCCCATCTGGAGTACTGCATCCAGTTCTGGGCTCCTCAGCATAAAAAAGATGTGGAGCTGTTGGAGCGAGTCCAGAGGAGGGCCACAAAGATGATTAAAGGACTGGAGAACCTCCCCTATGAAGATAGGCTGAGACAGTTGGGATTGTTCAGCCTGGAGAAGAGAAGGCTTCGAGGGGATCTTATAGCAGTTTTCCAGTACCTAAAGGGAGATTATAGGACAGAAGGGGAGAGACTTTTTAAGCGGTCAGACTGTGATAGGGCAAGGGGGAATGGTTATAATCTGAAGGAGGGGAAATTTAGATTGGAGATTATGAGGAAGTTCTTTCCCCAGAGAGTGGTTAGACACTGGCACAGGTTGCCCAGAGAGGTTGTGGCTGCTCCATCCCTGGCAGTGTTCAAGGCCAGGCTGGATGCAGCCCTGGGTGAGCTGGGCTAGTGATTGGCATCCCTGCTCAGTGTGGGGAGGTTGGAACTCGATGATCTTTAGGGTCCCTTCCAACCTGCCCATTCTATGGGATCTATGATTCTATGATCCTGCAGCACTAACACCAGGGGGGTTCTGGACAAAGATGCAGCTGAGACTGATGTCAGAGCAAGGCTAGGAAGTGCAGACGAATGCCTGGGCTCAAGCAGTGCACTGAGGGATGTGAGCAGCAGCAAAGGTGTGTGTGTAGGGAGGAAGGGAATAGCAGTCTGAGATCAAACTGCTCTGCTAGCATTTAGCCCTTGGTTATGTAGCTGGGAAGCAGGATCAGAAACTGTCTGATCTGATGTGAATGTCACTGGCTGTCTAGCCTCAAAAGGCAGATGAACATCTTTCTTTTAAAAACATTCTACTGAACTTACCATTTTCTCTGAACCATTACACCTAAGACCTCTTGTGGTACAGATATTCATACCCTTAAGCCTTCTGTATTTGCCTGCCAAATGTATGAATTTATTTGACAGAGGGTTGTGGTGAATGGAGTTAATTCAGGCTGGAGGCAGGGGACAAGTGGGGTACCTCAGGGATCCAGCTTGGGACCAGTGCTGTTTAATAGCTTTATAAATGACTTAGATGTAGGACTTAAAGGATTAGTAAGTAAGTTTGCAGACAATACTAAGTTGGGGGGTGCTGTTGGACTCTTTGATGGCTCTGTAGCACTTCATTTTTTTTCTAGTATTAAAAAGAAATTGTTCCAAGATGTTTTTTTAAATTTGAAACATTGATATAGTAAATATGAATGTGAGAATTATCTTTCAAATCTGAGTTAATATCTGATCGTGCCCAATGAGAAGACAAATTTTGCCAGAAGGTATTTCAAAAAGAAGGCCTGAATAGGACACATTCTGCAGAGCCATTAGTGAATGCTTCAGCTTCACTGGGAACTCTAGCTACCTATAATGCATCTTAACAAACTCATAAAACATGATCTGCAATACCTTTCTGCTACTATCCTAATAATTATCATTATCATTATCATCAGGATGTAAAAATAGCAACTAGCCTAAAGTAGGGCTTTGCAACATATCCACTGTGATTCCATACCCTCAAAACTCCATCTTTCACAGAAATGCTTTCCTAGCCTGCAGGGTAAATGCCAGTAAAGGACATGGCATTTGGATAGCTTGTCTTTCCAGAAGAATACGTGGAATCAGGCAGGACCAGAGGGTCTCTCAGTCACTCTCAATGTCCTATTTATTGGCCAATGCCAGACGTAAAGGAAGATAAGTCCCAGACAAGCATAGAAGTGATATGTCTACAACATAATTCCTTCCTTCATAGAATCATAGAATCATAGAATGGTTAGGGTTGGAAGGGACCTCTGGAGGTCATCTAGTCCAACCCCCCTGCACTGGGCAGGGACATCCCCAACTAGAGCAGCTTGCCCAGAGCCCTGGCAAGCCTCACCTGCANTTAGCCTTCTGGGCTGCCAGTGTGCACTGTTTGCTCATGTCCAGCTTCTTGTCCACCAGCACTCCCAAGTCCTTTTCTGCAGGGCTGCTCTCCATCATCTCATCCCCTAGCCTGGATTGATAGTGGGGATTGTTCTGACCCAGGTGCAGGACCCTGCACTTGGTCTTGTTGAAGCTCATGAGGTTCACCTGGGCACACCTCTCCAGCTTGTCCAGGTCCTTCTGGATGACATCCTGCCCCTCCAACTTATCCCCAGCACCCCATAGCTTGGTGTCATCTGCACACTTGCTGCTGGTGCACTCAATGCTGCTGGCCATATCATTTATAAAAATATTAAACAGTACAGGCCCCAGCACAGAGCCCTGAGGGACACCACTTGGCACTGATCTCCAGCTGCACTTGGAGCCATTAACCACTCCCCTCTGGATGCGGTCAGCCAGCCAGTTCCTTATCCACTGAACAATCCACCCATCAAATCCATAGCTCTCTAACTTGGCCAACAGAATGTTGTGTTCATTCTCCAGCTCCTTGCAACTCAGGGATTTCCTGAATTAAAGACAATGCCTTCATATTTAAATGTTTATGTTTACATGCTCTTTGTCTTCCATGAATTTGTCAGAATTTTTCTGAGTTCATGTAAACTTTTGACACCTAAAACTCTTTGTGTCAGTGAGTTCCACAATGTAATTCCACATTCATTGAGCAAATCTCTCTTTATTTTGTTCTCTCTTTCTTTCTCTCTCTATTTGACTTCTAACTTGCATGGGTACCTTTGAACATTCTTACTGCCAGTTTCTTATTTCTGTTTTGTTCCTTTTGCCACTGATGATGAAACTGTCTCCTAAAATTCAAGATATATGTATTTCATGGCTATACAGTAGCATGATGTTCTGTTTTGCTCTATGTTCTAAGAAGGAATTAATGTAAAATAGGCCCTATTATTTTCCTTGATTGTTTTTTTCTGAACTGCTCCTGATAGCTGAGCTGAGCTCTATTTTCATGGAACTGTTCTAACACTAGGATCTTTTATCTGAGCTGTGAAAGATAGCTTTTTCCATATGCTTTTTTTGGATTGAATTACATCTATTATTTCAGTTACCTGAAATAGGTAAAAAGAATACCTTTCTGCACCTCTTTGCAAATGACTTTTATATTTAGTGTATCTTCTTTCCATGCAAAATAGTTGACTATTAAGATGCAGAACAGTTGACTATAATGGAGGGTTGGCTTTCATCATATCAGGGTAATACTTTTCTCATCAACTCCAAATAAAGCAATATGTTCAAGGGAAGCTGTCTGGGTCTTCTTCAGTACTATGAATTGTCATGTATGAAGCTTTCAGGGGCTGAGGAATGCATCCTAGCATGCTGGAAGTAAGTTATTATTTATAATAAGTTGTAGCTCTTGTGTTTTTCATTAGTGTGAGAGCTATTAAGTGATTGAATTTTAATAACAACATTCTTCTTCAGAACCTTTGGTTAGTCCTGCAAACCCATTCCAGGACTGGCTGCATTAGTAAACTTCACATTGGAAGTATATATTTGATTTACTTCACTACCAGTCATACCAACTACTTTAATGTCATCTTTCTTAGATTTAGTGTCTCTTAATGGAGTTTTTTTTCGATTTTAATGGTACTTCTTCCTCCTTAATACATATAGCAAAGGAGGATAAAGGAATTAGAAAAGAAGAAGTCCTCTGATATGTGTTCAGTTCTAGAAAAATAAGCTCTTCTGGAAAGTAAGCCAGCCAGTCTTTGCACTCTGGAGCAGCACAAAGCAGATTTTGGTGCAGGAAATGGCTAGCATAGGTATACAAGAGCAATAATTCTGTAATGATCCTTGGCATTGTAAAGGCTCTTTCTACTGGGGACAATATATTAAAGTAGTTTCCAATTTTTCTCTGGAGCTAACTTCATTCTCATCTAGCCTGAGGATAAAAAAAGATATAAAGATTGTTTAAAACCATAATTCCTCTCAACACATTGATTTCTGCAACGTGGATTGCTTGACTAGACCCTAGTAATTAAAGATTACAGTAAAGAATATCTTATTTATTAGAATTTTTAAGTTTTTGGCAAGACAAATTATATCTTAACTCAGTTACCAACACATAACATTTGTTTTTAAGATACACTTTCAGATGTTAGATTTGAACATTCCAAAATGTAAATTTGTCTTTAGAAAAAGATTAGGTTTATCCTCTAACACAAAATCATCTGCTTTTCTTGGTGAATGTGAAATACATATGTATAAAAGAGTAAAACATTTGTTTTGAATCTTACATTGCCATCTAATGAGATAATGATAAATTACATAAAAATAATAATGGTTTTGTCATATGTTTTTGGAAATAGATGCTATAATACCAGATTAAAAAAAATCAACATTAATAGCATTAATAATAACAGGAAAATAGGACTTTCATTAATGAAAATAATTATACTAATAAAACAATTAACTTATGATATGGCAAGTGGCTGGAAAAAGCTTGTCTTACAGATAATATTTAAATAAAACTGTGAAGTAAATGAATACAGTGAATAAGTTTTTTTTTCTGAAGAAAAAACCCAATCAAATGAAACTTCATTTCACATGTCAAAATAGATTTTTCTTTCTGGATGTCAGATAATCCTAAACAGTGTTTACAGCACCAGAGGTTGTTTTCTCCAACTAGTGCATATAGAAGGAGCTAAATGAGTTTTGGGGGTGAATGGATAGGGAATAGAGGCACCTGGGCTCTGTTTTCAGATATGCACTGTATTTCTTGAATGAACTTGATAAGTCACAAAGGGAAAATCCTGCTTTACATCTGTCTGCATAAAAGTACTCAGACTGCTGTGTGGATGCTGAGGCAGGATGAGGGGATCCCCTGGGGGCTCGTAGTGCTTCACTTTCTGGGACTCTGGGAAGCCAGCTGGGATTCAGCCCTGCTTGGATTTCCCCTATATTGGTGATTCTGAGGGTCTTGCAGAGCTTGTAAGTAGCAGCTCTGTGTATAGATAGGGCTGAGTGTCTTAGCAAGGGAAGATGTTGACTCTATGGACTTACTCCAGATGTGTGTTTGGCATGGAGAGACCTTGCACCTCTAAGCTACTTTTCAGGTCTACCAGGAGTAGCTGAAGCTCTGAGCACAGATGTTTTGTGTAACCACACAAGAGGCAAATGGAATTTCAGTCTGAATTTTATTGCTGATTATGTACTCAAATAGGACAAAAAAACCCCCCCACTTCATACTATGGCAATGCTGATCTGAAGCAAACCTCTTAGTTGTCATGTTTGTGTACCAAAGTCTATCATGAGGAATATCTATAGGTGTTAAAACACTTCACTAAAGACAAACAACATAGAGCTGCATATAGCAACAAATAGCTGGCATGCCTATTAATTCACCACAGTGTTTTTACTACACAGTGTAACCATTGCTATTTATTTTACAGTCTCAGCTGATATTATGCTAACATGGCCAAATTACTTTTCACTAGTGTTGTCTGGGTCATTCTACAGCTGAAACCTACATAAACAAAAGGGGAAAAGGCACATGTACTAACAAGTAGTGTAGTCTTGCCAATCTCCAAATCCAAGATCTGACTGTTCAGTGAATGAGAGCATCTTGTTGTTTTTTATGGAAGACAAGGATCTTCACATAGTGAAGATCAAAGGGCTGCATTATGTTTCAATACATAACTTTATGGGATAGATGGAATCTACACAGAGAGACCCAGGACACTCAGGGCCAGATTATCAAAAGTTTCAGACACTGAAACCTATTAGTGTGTTCAAACCTCTATTCCAGGACTGTCAGCACTTTTTAGCTCTGTTTAAAGCGTCAATCTACAATTTAGCTACTACAAAAGTTCAAATGGAGGTTAAAAGGATGGGCTAAAAGAGTTGGTAAGTCAAAAGAAATTTTGCTTTGCTGTTTCTTTGTTTTCATACAGATATCATCAAATTTTTGGATATAAAATTTTGTTGTGCAAGAGAGAAATGAATATACTTGTGAAGCATACCTAAACTTGAAAGATCTTTGGCTGGGTAATAAATGTTAAAATTGTGCCTCTAAGATCTTGGAGCATGAAAAACACTTTTTACTTTGTCACTGCTGAAAACATTTCAGAAGTTTCTATCAAATAAGCCCCAAACACTTAGGAAGAAAAGAGGAGTGAACTCACCAACTTAACAGAGCTATCCCTAGGTTTCTTAAACTCCCACATTTGCCCATGTTTTGCTTGATAATCGTTTGTCTTCTAGTGCCCTGGTACTCTTGTCCCTTTTGAGGGGACTTGAACTAGGATTCCTGCTTTGAGTCCCAGTGTATCCGACTCTCTGCTCTGGAATTATACTTGAGTGGCTTTTAGATTTGAACATTTAGTTTCCTTGGCCACACTAGTAGGTCTTATAAGTAGATGATTTTGCTCTGCTGCCTTTTCTAAAGGAGCAAGATTGTGTATTTAGGTAATGTAACCTAAGGGGACTCTTTTTGCAGATCCCCAACATTGCACACACTAGTTTTATGGAGAAGAAACACAAAGCTGAAGTTGGCTAAGAATGGTTTTGCAAAGCATCTAAAAATCCTCCCTGTTTATAGTAGCACACAAGAATATACAAATCTAGATCACGTAATAATTACCACATAGGGGCCCAGCCTCAATTTCCTTAATACTTTTGAAGCCCTATTTGNTTGCGCTAGATGAGCTCCAGAGCTCCCTTCCAACCCAAACCAGTCTAGGATTCTATGATTCTATGATTCTCCTTGGAATGGTGAAGGAAGCAGAAATCAACACCAACTTAAAATAACATATTAGCTGCCAGTTGCACAAGTTTTCAGAGTCAGGCAAAGTGTTTTTATCTGCAATGACAATTAGCCTGTATGGATTATGTTAAAAGTAATTGAAGACCTAATAAATATGACCCTCATTTTTAGTATTAATTATGACAGACAAACTACTGTCATATTGATTGAATAGACTGAATAGAGTATAAGAACTGCAACGTGGGTCCCTGGTCATGAGTTTGTGACATTACACATAAGATCTTTGCACTTAAGTATGAATAATCAGTGCTTTATGGACTGGTCTGCAAAAGTAGATTCAGTAAACACCTTGGCTCAGCTTTGGCTTGAATGGCCTTTAATGTTATCACTGCAGCCTCCTTCAAGCAGGGAGAAAGATTAGAGCACTCACTTTTTTTAGCAGCATATGCCTGGTTGTATATAACAATGTGATGGCACAGACATGTTGGTAGACACAGAACAGTTCCACACAGCCTGTATCATTTTTTTACATCATTTTAAAGACATAAATGAAGCTTTCTAGTATTATTAAAAATCTGTCAGGCTAAAGAGCCTTTTAAGACAAATAAAAATAGCCATTTGATACAATTTGACAAGAAGGCAGAATGTAGTCTCTGTTTTTTAAACTGTGCATTAACATCTCTTTTGATGGCATCATTCTGATAGAATCCTCTCTAATTTTAAATAAGGAAGAGAAAAGGGTTAAAAACTGCACTATCAAGCAGGTGTGTCTGTTAGGGTAGGCTTTAGCTTACTTCTTGGCCCTCACACAATGCAGGTGTTGAACATCAGCATTTTCCTCCTGTTTGATATGTAGGCTTTTGTGTTTGTCTTCTAGGGACTTTTACATTAAATCTGTAGGAAAACCCCCCTTGTTTTGTCATTTTAGCTGAATAGGATAAAACAGAATTTATTTCTTATTGGTCTAAAGTTTAAAAAGACTAGCATAGTTGTATTTGTCAATTTAAGAGGTGATGGCTTTTTTTGACTTGATAGTTTATATTGCTGTAGCTCTTCCCCTACAAAACAACAGCCACTGAGAGAGAAAGAACAGCAAGCTGACAACTAATGAAATCTGCAATTACTGATAAATAATCAGAAAAATGTGACAATATGTGTGCATTAAATGCCTAAAGTATAATAAAGGCCTTTTGAATAATTATACAACTTATACAGCCACTTCTTTAGTCCCTTATTATTAGCAGTGTGAAACTGATTTTGAACTGCTGGTCTCTCATATGGTGCTTGTTCATGACTTTATTTTGCATGGAGAGCATGCAGAGTAGAAAATTAGAGTAAGTTTAAGAGATGTTTGCTTTCCCTCAGGGACTCATCTGAAATTCCTTATACTAGTCTGATAATTAGAAGTGTTGTAGTGAATCCTCTTTTTCTGAATGATTTCCCTATAGCTGCTTAACATCAATAACCTATTTCTATTACACTGTTAATTAAACTATTTTCAAGATTATTTTGATTTAAAAAGTTCTGAAAGTGTCCTATTAAAGACTTTTGATCATGAATACTTAGCAATATTTCCTGAAATGATAAATCTGAGAAACAAGTAAGAAGACATGCCAGATTTAAGAAAGTAAAACTCGTGTCATTTCTAAAGTGGTCTGAGGGCTACTAATACAAGCCACACCTTATTCATGTAGTAAAACTATAGATAAATGTATTAAAGTACAGCATTTTGAATTTTTAAATGTTATTTCTTCAAATAGAAATATTATCAAATGTACAGCTTTAATAGGAAGCAGATCCCAAAGAATGGGAAATGTTCCACTTAGGAAGTCTATCAGAGGTATTCAAGGGCATAGCTATCATGCCCAAATCCTCAGAATCTACTTACTTCCTCCCCACTTCCTCCTGAAGTCAGTCACAAGCTCTTAAGATAACCTCATTCAAAATACATGCAAGTTCTTCTCACTTAGTGATAAGAAAAAAAAACCCCACAACAAAACGAAAAACAGAGTAATATTTCAATGTTTTTAGTTACTGTGCCTAAAATCAAAAGTGGCTGTTGCAGTTTATTCTCAGGATGCCATTAAAGCTTCCCTCTTTTTGCCTTTATATGTGTGTAGCTTTGCATCAAACTACATTTCTCTATATAAGAAACCTCATTTTTCTGGCTTTGCAAAAGAGAGTCACTACTCTTTTTCTGACAGCTGCCATGAAGCCATAGAAATCAGTGAGAAATTATTTATGGCCATACACAAGAATTTATGGTCATACACAAGAAGTTAGCTAATTAAAAGAAGGAAAGAAATGAAGAAGTAAACTATGCAGTAAATATAGAATTAATGAAGAGAAAACAACAAATAGATTTTTAAAAGAAAAAGTCACCTAAATAAGTTATTTTGATCCAGCTTGCCAAAGGAAGAATGTAACTTGTTTTCCCAAAGCCATGGATAAGCTAGCAAGACAGAGTAATTTTTCTGCCTTCCTGACAGTACTGGTTTTGTGGTTACCAACTTTTACTGGGTTGAGATGTAGAAATATCATTCCATTTTGTCAAATCGGCTCGAGCATTAAATACATTTGTCTTTATGTACTTAACATTGCTCCAACAGCAAATAGCTGCTTTGGTTTACAGTTAGAAGCACTCAGGTGGGAGATACCTGGTCCATCATAAAGTCTCTCAGGAGAAATATAACCATTCACACTTTGGAAGGAATCAGAAATGCTTTAGCTTTCCCTGTCTCAAGGTAGAAACATTTCTGATTCAGTTGATGGAATCTTAAACCTGAACCCGCAATTGCTCCAGAGTTAAAACATCTGCTGGGTTGTCTGAATCAGTAGATGCATCAGCAAGAAAGGAAGTTAACTGGCTTATTTTTAGGATGGAGTCTTCATCCTCAATGTAAAGAAGTAGTAGTGCATCAGTAATGCTACTGAAAGAAGAAAAGTAGCAAAGATGATGAGAATTATACTAGTCTTAGGTTTCACTAAAGAACATACACTCTTTCCCCCTTATTTTCAACATAAATAAAATTTAATTTTATGTCCAGAAGGTTATTTTGGTTATGAAGAAAGGAGTGAAATAATGTTTTAATTACAGGTTTTTTTACAGCAAGGTGCAACATGTTTTCTTGACATCAGTCAAATAACTATAGTTGGCTTTCCAGCATGTGTTTCTATTCTATGTGTCTTGGCTCAAGAAATACTTCAGTGCCAGTGAAGCAGATGGATTGAAAAAAAAAATTTCTCCAGAATTTCCTGTGTGAATTCTAATATTCGTGATAAAGAAAACACTGTCAAAGTCTTTCAAAGCCAAGAAAAAGCTCATAAAGTTCTCTGGATTCCATTGGACTGAGAAGACCAAAGAGAAAATGGTAAGAAAACATGTAGGATAATGAGAATGTGAGAGAATTTCAGCTACCTAAGAATGCTGATGAGCAGCACTTTTACTGGTGACTTAGCATCTGCTGTGCTTTGCAATTCCTTCATCAAACATCATGGAGAAGAGAAACATTCTGAGCCAATTATTTTGTGGAATAATAATCTTTCTTCTGTTTAACTGCTGAACTAAAGGGGTTTTGCCTACATTACTAATACTAATTTTAATAACTTTAGAAGACTATTCCTATGCAAAACTCATAAATGCTTCTCTATTCTAACATGATCTTTGAAATAGTACATCTGAAATTTTAAAAGTCAGAAAAGAAGGACATAGAGGAATGAACATTTCCTACTCAGCCTTATTTCATCCTCTTGTGTGTATGTGTGATGATATAATCTTTAATTATATGATCCCATAGAGTTTTTTCCCCAGGACACCTCTGGCTTATAGAGTGAATAATAGTTATCCAACATTTCTTTATATCCTGTTCACTAGATGGTTTAGCCTCAGGCCTTATTTATGCTACATCATCCAAAACCTTGACTGACTGAAAAATTATTCATTTCTTTTCCTGGGAATTTCTCTGGTTCTTTTATCACACCAGCTAATTGCTTCATGGCTGTTCCTAAACCCATCTTTATTGTCCCTTTGAAAGTATATTATCAGTTTTTGCAGCTATGGAACCGAAGTGCAACAAGATTAAGGCCAAATTTCTTGTGTCCATTTCTAGGTGCCAAAGCTGAGACAGGAAGAGGTGTTTTTTTTTTAAGAATACCTCTTTTTTTGAAAGCAATTTGTGCAAAGGTGCAGTGCTTCCTAACTTTATTAGCAATGTCTCACAAAGATTAGATGNTAGAGTTTTTTCCCCAGGACACCTCTGGCTTATAGAGTGAATAATAGTTATCCAACATTTCTTTATATCCTGTTCACTATATGGTTTAGCCTCAGGCCTTATTTATGCTACATCATCCAAAACCTTGACTGACTGAAAAATTATTCATTTCTTTTCCTGGGAATTTCTCTGGTTCTTTTATCACACCAGCTAATTGCTTCATGGCTGTTCCTAAACCCATCTTTATTGTCCCTTTGAAAGTATATTATCAGTTTTTGCAGCTATGGAACCGAAGTGCAACAAGATTAAGGCCAAATTTCTTGTGTCCATTTCTAGGTGCCAAAGCTGAGACAGGAAGAGGTGTTTTTTTTTTAAGAATATCTCTTTTTTTGAAAGCAATCTGTGCAAAGGTGCAGTGCTTCCTAAGTTTATTAGCAATGTCTCACAAAGATCTTATTGGCATATAGGTATATAAATGCATCATAGAAAACCTGAGTGGATTCAACTTCATCAATGCTCTTTCTTTTCACAGAATCACACAGAATCCCAGAATCCCCAAGGCTGGAAAAGACCCCCAGGATCATCAAGTGCAGCCTATGACCCAATACACCACAACATCTAAACCATGCCACTCAGNCAGCCTGGAGCGCTGCATGGGCTTGTTGTGGCCAAAGTGTAAGACTCTGCACTTGGCCTGGTTGAATTTCATGCCATTGTTCACTGCCCATTCACCTAGCCTGTCCAGGTCCCTCTGCAGAGCCTTCCTTCCTGAAACCACACCTCCTTCAACTTGCACTTTCTAATTGTTTCAAAAGGCCATTAGTTTTTGCCCATGTTCCTCCTCTGTATATGTCCTTCCCAGCACACTAGCTCCTCCGAATCTTTCCAAACTCCACATTTTGTTTTCTATAGCCCCTTCTTCCCCAGCTCTGCAACTCCGTCCTCAGTTTTCTCTTTCTACAAATACTCTCAAACTTGCAACCTGCCTCTGCACACTTGTTGCCCTTCTCTCTTCAAGATAGGCAGTTTCCTCTTCTTTTGCACTGTATGGAAGCCAGCTGAAAGGTACTTGAGAGATAGGAGGAACTGACATTTTGCTTTCAGCTCCAGGGTCTTCTGTCACATAATTTAGCAATTAGCAGGAGCAATTATAAATAAGTCCTATTTCATCCTTGCATCTTTGGACAACACTATGCTCAGTCCAGGTGGAATCATAGAAAACTTGACTGACTCCATGTGCAAACAGAAATCTTTGAAAGGCTTCTAATTCAACTGCTATAAATTGAATTTTTCAGAGACAGAAAATAGTGCATCTCACATCAGGGCTAGATTTCTGTTCTTGAAGACTCAAGCATGGAACTTCTTAGTGCAACAATTGTTAAGACAGTTAAGTGCCAAAATCTCATTCTCAGAAAAGGCTGTGCTGCTGTAGATGAAATCTTCCTCAAACATTCCTCCTGAGAAAGACAAATGGAAGCCTGACAAGAGATATAAATTAGCTTTGAATCAAAACCTAACAGTGAGATACCTCAGATGACAGTTGTGTGACACAAGTAGACTATAAAAATATTTTTTTCTGTTAGATATGCTCAGCCCTGATCATAACAATGAGTACATTTTAACTAAGAAGCACTGCAGTAAAAAAATTCAAGCAACTTATTTAGTATAAAGTAAAAAATATTTCTAAGGCTAAATTTCACTGAAATAATTTCTTAGACCCATAAGGAGCAATAATTTCATTATTATTGTTATAATTACAAATAACTTTGCATTTTCTCATCCTGTTGTTCTTAGAATAAATTCTTCTCTTCTGCTTGGCTTTGATATGCAAAATCAAATTTGGCATCAAAATGGCCTTTCCCCCTCCTTGCTATTGCTTTTGACTCGGATGTTCTTTTCTTTTTCTTTCCCTCTCCTCATGACTCTTTCTTGATCTTGGGAAATATGTTTAGTGCTTTCCACCAATAGAATTAATTTATAATTTAATTACTATCTAGGACTAGGTAAGGTAATAAGTAGTAGAATGAGTCAGAAACTGAACTTCCAGAAATCTGTCAATTAATAGACAGATAGATGTTCTGATGAGCAGAAGCCAAGCAAAACGAAAGGATTTACACAATCATTTTACAAGTAATATCAAGTAGCATAAAAAATTTTGAATTTCTGGTGTTTCATCACTTTTGACCTTCCCTGAATATACAGTAGTGTTATTATGTGCTTATCATACAGTTATAAGAAATAGCCAAGTAATATCTTGCCAATTAGAAGTTCTTTGAAAGTTTATTATTGAAATTGATTCTGAAATTTACTGTCATTGATTTAAAGGTGCTAAGAGTATAATGCTTTCTATTTGGAGTAATAGGTGCACATTTGCAAGGTCCAAGTCTTCCTGGTTTTGGTTGCATGAAAGAAGTTTGCCTGCAACATAAATAAAACATAATATTTAGCTGATGATAACATTCCAGCAAGAAATGAACTAGCTGAGGAATAGAAAGAATTGGGAAGAAATGGACATGATAACAAATCCACTGTTCTGAGATAGATAAGAATTGTTTATATTACAGAGGAATGACTAAACCAAATTGGATTAGATACCAAAAAATGAACAATGCTGATTAACAGGCATCGTTTGAAGCATTTTGCTATCTTCAGTTAACTTTTGCCACAGGTGGAGAAGTATGCATAGGTGCAGATGAAATTAACACTTGCAAACAAGGAGAGGCACAAAGGAATTTGAGATGATATCCCTAATTAAAAGCAGAGCTGCAGGACTGTGAGAAAATTCAAGCTTGGGCCAAGAATCAAAGAGAAGCTCCAAATGCTTCAGAAGGCTTTTTATAGGCTAGGATCAAGGAGGTTTCAGCTTTTAGTGTGGAAAGGGCTAATAATGATCTGCTAATCTATGTGCAGCATTTATATTGTTTTCCTTGTCATTTCTAACAGTCTCTCAAAGCACCCAAGGAAGGGTTTTCATGCTGGAAATCAGATGTGGCTATGGGTCCAGTGCATATAACAACACATTGGTTTATGGGATGTTCAGCAAGATGTGGAATGCTTTTAGGACTGTCTAAAGGTTAAAGACTTCAAATGCTGTTACTCATTTCAGTCACATCCTGGAACCAGAGAGCAGACAGAGAGCAGAACAGAAGCACCTGGAGTGTATTTCCCCAACAATGAGATTCCAACAAGTAGCTAAAAAACCCCTAGATCTGTAAAATTTACTTTTGACTTTGTCCTAAACTTTCCAAACCAGACAAGATGGCAGAATTCAGGGAACTCTAAAATGTACTTTGAAATAGAATGTTTTTATTTTTGCATAGCTGAATAATGTGTTATAATAAAACTTTCTGGTTCTTGTACCTTTTAAATCTTTTAATATACTTCAGTCACATAGATAATCTTTATGTGCTTAAATATGCAAATTTCTTTAATGTATGTTCAAGATTGGAGCCAAATGAAACTGATATTTTTCTTTTTATTTCTGTCTTCATTTTTAAGTTGTTATAGCAATTTTCAAAGCTAGGCAAGTAACTTTCAATCAATAATCAGAGCCTGCTTACAAATTTCCTACAGCTAGATACTAAATATATTCAATATACTTGCAATGACAAAACAAATGTTGATTTCTTTACCAAATACTGTGAAATTCCATACCATCTAATTTCCCCAAACAATCAGGTATTTCCTTTACACTAGAACACATTTACATAGACACAGATAGAGTATCTGTGAGAAGTTTGATTTGTACATATTGGAAGTGATTTATGCAGGTATAATTTATGCTACCAATATCAACCCCAGTTCTGCAATTGGGTAACATACTTGTTTCCCCACAGGAGCCTGACAGTTTTCCAAAGTGGAAACCATCCACCTACAGTCCTTGTGAAAAAATGAAATAGCATCTTTATCTTTTCATGATAATATTTGTTATGTATGCACAGCTCAAAGCATCTGAGGAGAGCACAGCAAACTCTCACATTACTATAAACACAGTTTGTCCGTTGTGAATTTCGTGGCTCATAATCATACTTTCAAACTTGTTTTCCAAGGATGAACTATGCAATTGTTTTAAGTTCAAATGATGCTAACTTCCTAAATAACAAGCTATGTTATTGTTACTGCTTTAGTTTAGGTTATTGGTGTTATTATGCTGCTTTAGTTTACGTTATTGGTGTTATTATGAAGTTCAGTGGTGAATTTGCTGAAGAGTGAATTTGCTGGTGTAAAAGATCTATGTATTTTCACAAAACCAGGAAAATAGGATACCAGGCAGAAGAGGGAGAGGCTACATTAATTCCTCTCTTAGGGGAAAAAAAAGTGTGATCTATACTGTTCATAGACATTAAAGAAGTCCTATTGGAAGGGGGAAGGAGGGACAGAGTTGGGAAGGGAGGGAGAAAGGTAGGAAGAGAATGAAAAGGCAAGACAGTCTGAACATCTTTCTTTATGAGTTATGACATTTTAACTTACAAGACACTAAAAAAATCTGTTTGGGAGGAAGTAACCTTGACTGAGGACTGGATTCTCTACTGTTTGATAGGGTGTGATTCTTTTTTTTCAGACTGTGAAATTACATATGCTCTCTCCACGTTTCTTCTCTGCTTTCTCATGATGTTTGAGCTCACATTTATTTTAAGTCAATTTAAATGTCAATCAGTCACGAAACAAAGTCACTGGAAACATTCAGACAGAAATATGAATTTCTAATATCTTTCACACTTGCCAAGTCATTCCATTTTAATCTGGCTTATCAATTATCAATAATCCAGTGAAATGTGGCCTCTGCTTAGGTCTATTGGACATTACCACTGCCTTCAAATCAGGAATTTACCCATGATGTTTGCATTCATGTTCTGCAATGTCACATTTACTGGATGAAATACCATGTGTATTGGCATTAACTTCCCATTCAAATCACAAATGGTATGATCACAGAATCACAGAATCACCGAATCCCCAAGGCTGGAAAAGACCCCCAGGATCATCAAGTGCAGCCTATGACCCAATACACCACAACATCTAAACCATGCCACTCA
Source organism: Bucco capensis (assembly GCA_013396975.1). Taxonomy (NCBI): domain Eukaryota; kingdom Metazoa; phylum Chordata; class Aves; order Piciformes; family Bucconidae; genus Bucco; species Bucco capensis. Next base: position 1,477 of record VWZO01022491.1, on the reverse strand, counting down.
GTGCCACATCCAATCTTCTCTTNTCCGCTGAGCCACTCTCCAGCCACTCATCTCCCAGCCTGTAGCGCTGCATGGGGTTGTTGTGGCCAAAGTGTAAGACTCTGCACTTGGCCTGGTTGAATTTCATACCGTTGGTCATTGCCCATTCACCTAGCCTGTCCAGGTCCCTCTGCAGAGCCTTCCTTCCTTCCAAGAGATGGACACTGCCTCCCAACTTGGTGTCATCCAAGATATATTGTTAGCCAAAGAATTCTTATCCAAATAAGAACACATATGCTACTGCTGCTAAACCACCACAAGAGAAATTAAGCCAAATACTTCTATATTAGACCCCACCCAAACATAGACAATATGGTATTTTTTGTAATCAAATTGTTTTACTAGGCAAGCTACTTCCTAAATTTATTTTCTGTAGACCGTGCATGTAGCAAGACACATTAATAATTTTCACAAGCTTTGTGATACATCAAGTTGGCATGGTGAAATCTTCAGTTCATTAATTAAACTGTTATCTAAGGATTTTTTGAATATTGATGTTATTTGAAGAATGTGATACAGAGACTCTGTAGAGTGGTGATAAACTGGAACCAATTTATTGTTAGCTGGATGGAGCAATGTAATAGTAGTAGACAACCATCTTTTACAAAATAGAACTTGTTAAAGCAGGGACTATGCTTAGGTCCCAGTTATTTATTCTTCTATCTGTGTAATAATTTCCAGTCTGCATCTAGTACTTCCAATCTCTCTACACAACAACATTATTGGACAGTTAGTGTTTATTCAGGAGAAAGGCACTCTGACCTGAAAATAACTCTTTTTAATTAAATAGGAGAAAACATTTTTAATCCTCTGCTCTGTATTCCCTGTTTAATGTGTCATTCTTAAACACATTCAGTAGTCAAGTAGTCAAAACTATAAGTAGATTCCTTCCATAGTAACAGACTTAATCTAGAACTGCTAAGAGGACTAAGTTGTGCTGATAAAAATGAAATTTTCAAGTGAAGCTGTAGCTTCAAGAACTGAGAAGTGGAAAATACCCAGCAAACACAAAGAAGCTGCTGATGCACCTAGTGTTCAACTGCTTCTTCCTTCCTATTGATCAAATGAGTAATGCCATGAGAGGAAAATCACAGAGCAATCATCTTTTGCCAAGATATCACTTATTAAGTAACTATTGATGCGCTTGAATTTATTTCCAAAATTGTACCTTTTTAAAGGGCACCTACTTTTTTTTTTGTAATTTAATAAGCAGGCATATATACCCCCAAATAGAGGTTTTATATAATAATTTCTTGCTTGCAAAACACATTTTCCACAAAGACTGTGTTGTTTGATATCAAGAGAGGTGATGCAAGATTTACTGGCATTGCTTCTTACAATGTCTGATTTTTTAATATGTATTTTACAATATTTGGTTAAATCAGTAAGAAATGATTTGCTAAAGATATGTTTTGTACTGACAATAAAAATCAGTCTC
>VWZO01022490.1:0-18977 GCA_013396975.1 Bucco capensis | reverse complement strand
GGAAAACCCTACAGGGCCCCCCCCCCCCCCCCCCCCATAGTAAACTGCTGATTCAACATTACTGCTGGTGTAAGACAGTTTTCAAATTTATATTTTCTACCCTGTCAGAGAAGTTAACTTTGAAGTAAAATGAGGACCTGCCAAGTGGTAAACATGAAAGTAACTGCCCTTTTAAAACGCTTCTACTCCAAAATATGTTTTTATTCTTTATTTTTATAGTTTGCTGCATTGAACACTTACAGCATCCTGTAGTTCCATTAACAGAACAATGCTAAAATATATTTATAATGAATATATTTAAGAAAAATAAAGCAGAATACCTTTTACATTTGTATTGATCTCTGAAGAAAAATTACAAGGCACCTGTTGAATTATTGATGAGCAACAACTGAAGTACATTGCATGTAGGAAATGAGTCTCATTCATAAATGAAAGAGAACAGTTGGCATGAACTAGAACTATGAGAGCTGTATTATATTACTGTCAAAGTGAAATAACTTGGAAATAGGAAAATTCTAGAGAAATATATCATAGAGAAAAAATGGTGTAGTCAGCATGAAGTTCATAGAAATACATACAAGCAAGACTATTTGTATTGCTGTACCATGTAGAAATCCTGAAAAGTATACTTCTGTATTAAAAGAACATGTAACAGAAGAATTAGCATGTTCTTACAGTATTACAAGTAGAGTACATATATATATGAGCATATCTAATATAGTTATATCTGATAATATAATACAATAATAATAATACTTGCACATGTATTACAATAAATACTGGATGATATTGTCCAGTACTTTTTTCCTTCTGGATTCCAAGTAGCTATGTTGTTTATTCTTCTTTGCCTACCCTGTGATTTGATCAGACTTCCCTTGTGCGTTGAATCTTATCTTACTATCAGCAAAAAATAGAACTCAGTTTGCAGTTCTTTCCCCCAAAATTACCTGAATGAGATACTATTTGAGACTTGGGAAAGTTCAAGTACTATCATAATAGTATTTCCTTTTGCGTTCACGGGAGTGTCTTCACTGAATTCAGTGTGATCTGCTCATCCAGTTAAGCATAGAGCTAGACTGGGTCCTTGAACCTTCTCTACTATGTAAACTTCAGTTAATAATATATGTTTTTTGTCAGATAATATTTATTCGCCATCAAATCTCACCCCCAAAAATCCATTGATTTGAGAATAATTATTCATATACTGGTAAGAAATTATATTTCAACTCTGAAAGTCTGGTTTTCGCACAGATTCCCATAGAAAACCAGCTTGAGTTGCAATTGAATCAGTACTCTTAGGCTTGCTCACTGGAGTGGTGCATGTGTTATTCATTATTAGAAACTACCAGTATTAACTATGAAAATGATTTACTGACCACTTTGTGTATGTGTGTATTTCCACTGAATTCAATGAAATCACAAGATCTCCTGGGTGGGATGGTATAAATAAGTTCTATTTGCTCTAGTCTTGACCTCTTTGCTCTAGTCTAGACCTCTCTATCATGAAAGATTCTTTTGTGAACTTGCATGGAGGGGAATTACAATAAAGGATATAGCTGCGTAATGTTTTTGATATTGTATGATTTAATATTCTGATAAGACTATGCACTAACAGCACTGTATACCATTCTGTACAGTTGCTACTAAAATGCAAGAAATAGATGCTTTGGGTTTCTATCACTCATATATCCTCTCTTGGAAGTTTGAATTTTCTCCCCTTTTGGCAACTGTCTGTTTCATGGTGGATTTTTACCTAATAGTCTTCCTTTTCTGTCTTTTCTGGCCTAGGTAAAGGTTTTTCTGTTTATGTTCTATGAAAAGTTTTAAAGAGTTATGAGAAATTGGGGAAATACTTCTTTAATGTTGTGAATGTTGAGTTGATTCTCCTGCACTCTCCTAATGCATCCTTTTGCCATACTTCCTTTTCCTTTGCTCCTATCCTAATCTATTAAATAAATTTCCCTCTTTGTGAAGTGGGGAATACAAGATTTGTGGGGCAGACTGCTCAGCATGGTCAGAAAGGTAGATGCATGTAATAGGTGAATCAGTAAGAGACAGTTTTGCTCCTTATTTGAACAGCTGGATTAAAATGTGCATAGGAGAATAAATTCCAAAAAGATCTTCATCATGATGAAGAGACCTAGACCTTTTTGCATCCTATCAGTACTTAAAGGGAGCCTGTATGAAAGATGGGGACAGGATTTTAGCAAGGTTTAGACTGGATATAAGGAGGACATTTTTAACAGTGTGGGTGGTGAAGCACTGGAACAGGTTGCGCAGAGAGATGGTGAATGCCCTGTCCCTGGAAACATTCAAGGTCAGGTTGGGCAGTACTCTTAGCAACCAGATACAGTTATAGGTATCCCTGCTTGCAGCAGGGATTTGGACTAGATGACCTCTAAAGGTCACATCCTACTCTAACCTTTGTATGAATCTGTGATTGGTTTTTCTTTGTATTTGCACTAGAGCTAAGCACTGACATATAGAACACAGTGTACACACAATATCTCAGTTCATGCCTTAAGGTTATATTGGTGCATATAGGTACTACTTAATCAATTTCACTGGCTCAGAATCTCACATACTATGAAATTAACTTTTCAGTTGATCCCTCACATGAATGATGATATTATTTTTCCCCCCAAGATAATGGTCTACACCTTACACATCTATTCTATTTGGATATAATATGGAACATATGACAGGCTTTTTGCTGTTTGTTTTAGAGGTAAAATCTTTCCATCATTTTTTAAAAATTTGTGGCAATGTAAAAAATCCATGCCAGTGCAAGAGGTATCTTCGGTCATTGACAGCTATTCTAATCTTTCAGTCATCCACCAGATGCTGATTGAAAAGTATAGATCATTATGACCTCACAGTGTTTTTAATGAGGAGATCATTACATCATAATGAAAACCAATACATTGCTCAAGTTCATGTTTCAATCAAAATGTCAATAAAGGACTCAAAAGATTTTGTTGAAGGCTTGGCTTCCAGAGAGTAAAAATACTTATTTTTTCAAAGTATTGTCTGCAAGAGAAACTTTGGCAGAAAAAAAGAAAACTAAATTTGCCATGAGAAACAAATGAAGGAAAGCTATTCTGATAGATAGTAATTTAAATTAAATGATACTTCCATTTTATAGTAAATTCCTTGAAAGATTGTCAACATTGGATTATTATGCCTGTGTTTTTGGTTTTCTGTCAGGAATCATAAAATTTTAGTCTCCTTCCCATTATTCAGCTGCTGCTTTGTAATATTTGTTCTTACTTTTCATAAAAAGGAGTTAAAAACTTCTCTCTATGAAAAAAATAGGTATTTTCTTACTTAAATACACTCACTGTGTATCTCTAGACTTGTCTTTACACTGGCAGCTTTTGTAGTAGACATCCTGTGTAGTGTATTCAGTTTATCTATGCCAGATCCTCAAGGGCCATGGCTTTTGCCAGATGAAGCACTTTTGATTTTGAAGCTGATGAAACACTGTGCTATTATTGATCTGTGCATGACACAGCCTGTCTCTTTGCTGGCAGAGTGTAGCAACATTTATCGAGGAATTAGTGAAATGTCACTTGGATCATGTTCCTAAGGTAAACTGTGCAAAAACTAGGATCCAAGCTGAGAATCCATGAGGAATTGGATGTGACTTTCTTACTCCTTAATCCTTTCTTCTAGGTCAAGTGGTATTTGTTAAAACAATATCTGTGTTTTGTATTAGGCGTTGAAGAAAGTATGGTTATCACTAGGAACATCCTGTACAATATAGTCATACTGTTGTTTTACTCAGCTTTTTAGGTCACTTGGGAGAACAGTATTTTAAATGACTGGAAGTGACCTAAACATTGCAAGTCTACAATTCCTGTTCTGCTTGTAATAAAATGACAATTCCTGTACAGCTCCAACCAGGAAGCTCTGCTTTTATTTTGTGCAGAATTTAATTTTTTTTGTTTCACTTCCCCTGTAGAGATGTGGCAATACATGTTTGTCATTCAGAGCTCAGAAAGCAGTCGTGTTCAGAAAGGGTAATTGTTTCTGCACATGAAACTGCTAAAATGGTGATACATGTTTTGTTTCTTTATAAACCATAATTGGAAAAAGGTATGCATTTTTGTCAGTATCAAAAGCATATCATGTAAATTATAATGAGAACTATAGTAAATAATGAAAAGGAAAACTTCAGTATACTATTTATCTGTTTGTAAAGGGTCAAATGTGACATTTCCAGATATTTTTATAAGTAGTGTTTCAGCTGTTACCTGCAAATGGATGTTGCCCCTTCTTATTTTAAAAAATGTTACAAAAAGACACAAAAAGTTGCAATTCTTAGTTTTCATTTTCTATTTCTAAATCAGTTATAACAGTACCAATTTTAAAGTTAAACTTGAGGGGAAAAAAATAATTATTGTGCTATTTGCCTGTATTTTTCAATTTGAAAAATTAAAATCTTTAGAAAAGTCCCTAGATAATTTGGTTTAAAAATCAGTTATTAGTTAAAACAAGAAGAAATGGATGTTATTGAGCTTAGAATTTTGAGTTTGGCTCTCTTGTTGGTTTTTTTTTCCATGTATAACAAGGATTTTCATTTCTTTCCTTGAGATAATTTCTGTAGTTTGAACTCCACAAGACCAAATCAAGATTTAAATGAATTATCACTTGTAAATGACCATTGAAATCTACAGTCTTAACTTCTTAAAAATTTTCCTACATACGTACATAAAAATGTAGTAAGCCAAGAGATGTAAAGTTCATGATCATTAAAATATATTTGCATATGTGGTGTATATTTTTATATGTTGTCCTGCCCTTTACACAATTAACATATGTGAAATGCAAACTAATTAAGTTGTGGGAAAAAACAAAGTTGTATTTATTGTGGGGTGTGGGTTTTGTTACCAAAAGGGTTGCCAACCAATGGAACAGGCTGCCCATTGAATTGGTTGAGTGACCATCCCTGAAGTTATTTAAAAGATGTATAAATGTGGCACTTAGGGCATGGTTTAGTGGTGGATTTGTCAGTGTTAGATTTATAGTTGGACTCTATGATCCTAAAGATCTTTTTCAACCTAAGCAATTTTATGATTTTATGATTCTATGAACAGTCATACCTCACAAGATTCACAGTCACTAGAAAAGTATTTACTGTGGTGACTGAACTGATCTTCCTGTTCACAGTTAATCTAGTCATAGATTCAGAAGTGATTCTATTAGGGTATTATGTATGTAAAAGAGAAATGTGTGACACTGTCTATGTAGGTATGGCTAGGCTTCGTGAACGAAGATCCAGGAAGGGCTCCATCCATGCTCCTCATCAGCACCTTTTCCAAGCGCGCTGATAAAAAGAGGATAGCGGATAGCACCCTCGAGCGTGCGCAATGGATTTTTTTTAGGTGAGACACAGCATACGCAGAGCTGGACCCACCCTTTAGTCCTAAGGTTCATCTGCCAGGGCCTAGCAAGCTTGGATGCTGGCAGCGAGGTCCCTAGGATGAAGGTTTTATTAGAGCATCCTTCTCTTGATGGAAGGCCTTCCAGGGCTAAACAAGCTCCATCTGCCCGGGTTTGGAATCAGAGTTGTCCTTCTCCTAGGATGACTGCCAGAAGGCTAATGAGCTCATTCTACCCATACAAGGATTATAGGAACATGGGTATCACTCCCCACATTTTACCGTGGGCAATGAGTTTAATGCTCCCTCTGCTGTCGGCACAGTTACCGCACTAGGGGCCACAGGAGACCCCAAGTGATTTTCAGACTGTGCCTGGACACTGTCTATACTCTCAACTCATTGACACAAGCAGAAGAGAATGAGGGAGGTACTAAGAGACAACAGTTGTAGGTCTGGTTCAAACTGTTCATGTATGTGAAAGTAATTAATTGCCCCAGTGAATCATAATATTCATGATAATCATGGTAAAAGGAAAGTGTTTTTTATTTTACACATTAGACTGGAAACATGGCTTTTACCTATGATGGTCTGTCCCTTCAGCTTTTTAATATGGAATATAAGGAGCAGTTTACCCTAAACTGTGCATTTAAGCCTGTAATTTTAGCAAGTGTTCCAATGATAATATAAATTACAAATTAAAGATAAGACTGTGGGGGTTCATTTACAAGAATCCCAGGATGAATTACCGCTTTAATTTACATGCAATTCATTGTAGTGGTAATTTATAAATGCAATTCATGATTTTGAAAAATATCCCTGTCTTCACATTTTATGTCTGTCACCAGCTTCTTCATACCTCTCAGAAGTGGCTAGTAACTCAGAAGTGGCTACCAATTTGTCTTTATTTTCTTGCATAGAAATGTAAACAATACGTTAGCATTTGTACAGTGTCATCTTTGTGTGACTAAAAGAGTTGTGGTTTTTTAACTTTTGTTTTCCAACTCTTCAGTTTCATTTTTGCATTTTTGTCCTGCTTTATGAGAATGTTGAACTTTTCTAGTAATTAAATTTGTTAATACAATTTACACACAAAATGTTTTGCTTTTACCCAGCTGTCTACATAAAAAAAGAAAAAAAACAGCTCCTGAGGACATTTTTTCAGCTTTTGTTGATGATCTGAAGCAGTTACAAATGAGATAATGTGAAGTTTAAATATTTGTTAAAAATTAAATGTACAGCTGTCTTTATAAATTTTGTTCCTTGAGTATTGCAACCCACTTCTGAGAACACCTCTGAATACATATTTTTTAATAATTTTTATCTCAAAACACTTAAATCACTTCCTCAAACCTTTGATTTGTTTTCTGTGACTTGACAGAAAATGGCCCTTATCAGGTGAAAAGTTGACATTTAAGCAAAGAAATACTATATGTAAAGAGGAGGCAAGATTATGGTAGCTGGAACAGCTTTCCCCAAAAGAAAAGAATTTCTGCCCATTTATATATGAGATGCAGAAGTATTTCAATAGAAAACTGCTCGCTCTAAACCAGATGGAAATGAGGAGAGGTTAAATTAATATTTCACCATTCTTTCAGCTGTTTTGTTTCTTTCTTGCTTATATAGTCTTCTTAAAATAATTTTAATTTTTAAAGATGTAAGGCTGTATGCTTTGGAAATAAGCGGATAAAAGTTTAAAAACAGCATTTTCATTTTGGTTTCTCAGTATTTTATGTGAGCTATACAGAAAACAGATGGAAGCATTATTAATTTTTTCCCCCAATGAGTTTTAGTGGAGCATATTTGTATGTGTTATCTGAAACACATGAATACTTAGTATTGCTGCTGTTAAATTTGTAATGAGTTGTAGGGATTGTGAAATTCCCTGACTGGCTCTCATGCAAGTAGTTCATTTGCAGTGCTTAGATGTGTTAAGATTAAGCAGGGGGAGTATGGCAAGCACTATCCCTGACCCTAGATGGAAAATTCAAATTTCCAGCTTTATGAGTTTACCCCAACTCTCATGTTTGGTAAAAAACAGATAAATACTGTGTAAGCTTTCAAAAACCTTGCAGGAGAACCTGGTCCTAAATAAAAAAGATCCTGTGAATTCCATACTTTGTATTGAAAATTCTCTACTAAGTACAAATGTGTGGAAATCTTGCAGCAGATTTTATGCATCAGATGGAAATATTTGGTTTTATATAGCACTACTTAATGATCCTAGGCATGTTTATGAAGTGTTATACAGTAGGTAGCCCTATATAAATATAAATAATGATTACTATGATCAGTACTAGTACATGATTAAGATGACATCCAAACACTTTCATAAGAGTCTGTGTTAGTTACAACTGTATTCCNTTCGCGAAGCCTAGCCACGACGACGACGATTCCCAATAACAGCTGAATTTAGAATTTTTATGTGTGAAAGGGCCATTCCATAGATAATAATGTAAACATTGCTTTCATAAAGCTGATGAACTGCAATTGTGTTACAGTGACATTATTAGTAGCACAGCTATGTTTTTATTTTAGTAAAATATTTGAGATGAGAAATATACCTCTTATTTGCATGCTAATATCTGTATTTCTCTGTTGGGAACTAATTTAAACACTTCGTGGGAGATTGACATTTTCAGGGCCTTAAACATCCTTAAAGGCAGCTTTGTTCATTGCAAACCATATTTAGTATGACCTCATAATAATGTAGCATACTTCAAGTGTCATACTTGTCTTTACTATGCACACTGGAGCTATGTTCATCTCTACTAGACAACTGCACTTCAAGGAAATTTTTTTCTTGATAGGCAATTAGTAGTAATTAGGAAGATTCACTTCAGTAAGATGTCAACATGAGATTGTTTTAAAAAGTTGTATGTTGGTGGCTTTAAAAGAGGGTGGGTTTTTTTTCCCCTGACACATAGGTATGGCATGTAAAACATGAGATGTTAATTTAACTTTTCTGCATAGTATTCACGCACAGTATTACTTTGTCATTCAGGTACCACACTGACAGAGTGTAAGGGGTGTTAAAATAGTGCTGCTAGAATAAAAAGAGGATTAATCTAGCATTGGCCAATTAGCCAAAGGGTACTTAATCGTCTCTAAAGGCTGCTGAAGTCTAACAGCTAGCTAAAGCACTGGCAAAAATTCCTCTATATTACCTTCATTTACTTGACATTTTGTGAAACAGTGAGCTGCTGATAACTGCATTTGATTGAAAAAAAAAGTAACTCAGTGATACAGCAGATTTTACTAATATTTCAGAAGAATAAATGACAACTTCTTCTTGCTTTTGAGGCTCTTTGTTTCAGTTTAGGAATAGGATGTTAAGTCACCAGAGACTTCAGTGTCATATTTTGTCTTCACGTCTGGAATACTAAGTAATCAACCACTTAAAGCACTTGTATGAAGAAAACCTTTTTGCTGAATATTTGTAGTTACTTGCCTTTTCTGTATATGATCACAATAAGTATGCAGCACAGTGGACTTTTTAATCTGGTATATATGTGTTTTCATATTTCCAGATAGCTACATACCATCTTTATTAATTGTAGCTTTTTTTCTGTCACCTATCAGGCAGAGGTAGGTTTTAATTAAGGAGAACAAAACAAGGTCAAGATTAGTGGATTGACTCAATAAATTTTGCCTTGGATGTTGTAAATAGGTTTGTTATTATGTTATAATAACATTTGAAAGGGCATGCAAAATCATAAATACCTAACTCTGTGCCTGCAAATATGTTTTGAAAACTTCTTTCATGGTTTATATGTGCAACAAGTACTGCTTATCTTGTACATCTTTCGTGATCAAGCTAAAGTTATAAGAGAATAGAATTTGATTTAAAGTGTTCAGATGATTAGTTTGAGGTTTTAAAATAGAACTTGGTATAGGAACTATGCATATAGTGTTTTATTGATTTCGTGAATACATTTTATTAGCTATGGTAGGAATAGATCTTAGAGAAAGGGAAAAGGAGTATTTTGGCTTTGGGTTTCATAAAGGTATTTCTATGAAAACATGGTAATGTTTTCAACTGCCAGGATTTTAGGATGGGAAGCCTCATAGCAAATATGATTTTACGCTTCTGCTTTTTTTATTACTTAATGGTTGTATTGCAAAATAAGGTAAAATAAGAAACAGGGTTTCAAGAATACCTGCTTTACATACTATTCTATAATTTTACCTAGAAATGCATTCCATGTAATATATTCTGCAAACGTAAATGTATGAGGTCATGTACAGCAGTGCCAATGCAATATCAACCACCATGAACAGAAATGTTCTTTTCATAAATTTTCATACAGCAGGAGGGTGACTGCTTTAAACTGAGCTAGAACCTCCTCACAGGATTATTGTGATGCCAAGGAGCAATAGGCTGTTCAAGGAGCTTTCTCCATTAATCCACTGGGCCTTCCATATAGCTGTGTTTCTGAGCAGAGAGCTTATGATTAAAAGCCTTGCTGGATCACTGGAAGTCTACATTGACTACATAGAAACTGAGACTTCTTCACTTATCTTATTGTGTACAGCGGAACAGAGTGCCATGGGTATACCATGAGCCCTAAGGAGATGAAGATAGATGGAGGTTAAAATATTGAATCTATAAGCATCTGTTAACACTCTGGAGGTGTTGCAATAGACACTACATCGTGGAGGAACGGCAGTGTCCTGCCTTTACCAACATCTGGTCTAGCTGGTGTTTAAGATTCTGGCTTTCATCCTGGTGACCTCCTCCCCTGCAGTAAACCCTTTTACTCTGTCACTCGGGATTTGCATGCTTGGTAGCACACACACAAAAACCCCTGTGTCTAAAAATAAGAAAAAAGAACAAAAAAATGTGACTGTAAAACTTGGAGAGTGCTGAGGGACAGCAGGATAATGAACTTGCTTCATAAGTAAATGCAAGGAGTATCTTTTAGGCATAAGAATCTTGCTGGGACCATGGGTCCTTTTTTTCACATCCTGCATTTTCACATCCTGCATGGATTTATATAGAGTTTTCATGTACCCTTCCAATATATTACAAATAGAAGAATAATGCAATGTAATTATCAGCCCTTAACACCATTTACATTGACTTCAGAGATGTTAAGAGGCAACCTTCTTGAAATCTCTGATTCCAACTGTGTTTCTGTCTTTTTCTGCTTTTGCAAGTTGGGAAGCATTTGCCTTGTATCTTGTATACTGCTTTCACTTCACCTTGTAGTTCTGATGCTGTTTCTGAATTTAAGTAGATTCATATTTTAAATAATATTTTTCTACGTCCCCACTTAAGTAAATTCTATAACCGGTATAGCACTGTCCTCTCTAGCACCTGTCCCATGAAAGCTTTCTCCTTCCCTATATTTGCTGTCATTTTTGGTAATGTGGCAACATGCATTTTGGCAGCAGCAGTAGCCTAAGAAACTTCTGAGAGTCACAAAGCTATCTTGGGCAGATACAGGGACATTTCTAATTTTAATCAGAGATATTGATCTAGCTGTGATTTTTTTCCTTTTATGAATAATTTATTATCGCAACACTGAGTCATGAAATTCTACATGTAGAAATATTGACTATACTGAACAAATTAACCTAATCCTCCATCTTTGTGTATGTCTTTCTGTACTACTACTGTTTTTGCTTATTAAAGTAGTCTGATTGTATTACTTGTGAGAATAGTATATCAAGGAATAGCCAATTAAAAAATACATTAACACTGTTTATCATGTCTGATAATGAGAGCAGACTCAGAAGAGAATGGAAAGATTAACCCCCTTACTAAGTACAGTACTTGTGTCAGATACATATGTAAACTGCCCATTGTCTTTATCAAATGTATTTGTGTGAACTACTTTTAAGAGTTTTAACAGGATGTGGTTTCTTGTATCTATGATATTTTTTTAAGCTAATACAAAATCTGCAAGCAATCCTCATGTCATTCATAATGGGAATAAACATGCCCATAAGTAGTTTTCCTTTTATTTGGATATATATATGATCATCAGATGATTGGTATGGAAACATATGTGTTTATAAACACACAGTATCATTAAGGTTGGAAGAGACCTTCAAGGTCAAGTCCAGCTGTCTACCTATTACTATCATGCAACTAAATCACATTTATATGTTTTTGAATATAGCACAGGCAATATCTCCCAAAGACAAGGACTAAAGCTTGATCTTCAGTCTAAAATGGCTTTTCTGCCTCTGAGCCCATTGGTGCTGCCAGCCCCTGCTGAGGCAGCTCTTCCTCTCTGCTCCTGAGCCACACAGAAAGGCAATCCAATCCCAGTCTGTGCTCTGCATTGGTAAACCTGACCCCAGACGGGTACAGATTCAGCTTAGCCTGGTGCAGACCCAGCAGGGCAAAGCAGAATTTTTTACTTCATTAAATGTCAGCAAACTTATTCACAGAAAAAACCCTGTGCCTTAAAGCATTGTGTCATTTTTCTGTTTTAAGAACAATTTCCCAACTTGAGAAAGTTCCAAACAATGAACTTGCCTAAGATATACTGCAATTAATTCTGCCTCAGTATATGAAATTCACTGGATTTCTCCATGGTTGTAGGGAGGCAACCAAGAGATGATTTCACTGGTGCTTTGATGTGGAGCACTGAAACTGTTCTTACTCCATACTGTTTGCCAGTGTCGTCAAAAGAATGAATTTCAACATTTTAGAAAAGTAATTGACATATGTATATAAAAAGTTTTTTCTAGTAACATCAAATAGAATAAAATACATATTTTTAGTTAAGTGAAAGACTTTGAAATGGAATACTATCTTTAACCTTCCCTCACATATGTTCTTTTTTTATATCAACATACAATCGGGTACACATTTAGTCATTGCAAGCTGTAGTATATTCTCCAGCTTTTCACAGTTCTTCACAAATTTTTCCATTTGAGAGAATTCATTATCATTTTGTATAATTGTTCCTTATGTTAAAGTACCATATTACAATCTCCTTTGAAATAATGTGATAGTACTATAGTTATCCTTTTAAGGAGCACAGAGTAGTTAGGCCATTGATGGCTTTCAGCTGACTACAGATTCATGGAAGTTAACCAGTAGCATGAAGATTATTTCAGTTCCCCTTTTTGCAGAATAACATTCAATATGATTTAAATTAAAACAAATACTTTATTTAAAAGATTACTTCTGTATTGTGAAATGCATTGTTAAAAAGATTGAATGTCTTGTCAGTTGTCAGTAAAGTGCAACAAGACAGAGAGTTTTTGTTAGCATGTTATTCATTTGAACTAAATCCCTAAAAAGCCTCATCTGCTAATTGAACTTAGCATTTATGTTGCTAAATGAGAAATGTTTTGGCTGCAGTATAGGGTGGTAAGACCTACCCAGAGGAATAAACAGCTAACATCTGTTATCCTGTCCTGCTCCAACTTGGCTTTTACCACTGAGGTACCTAAGTCAGGGTTATGAAATATGTGGTTCTCTGGCTATGGTGCTTTTATGCGAAAGGGAAGAAATAATATGACATGAGTAAAGACCAAACAGCTAGAAGATACTTAATGCAGACTGTCCACTTTGCTTTAACCTCTACAAGCCCTACAAATATAAAAAAAAAAAAAGCCAAGAGAAGGTTGTGTGTTTTACAGCAGTTGTCAACACAGCATTCAAGTGAGATTGCAGTGGTCACCATTAAGCCAGATTTGACATTTAATCACCTTTAGTATGCACTGGTGTCTGAGACACCTTGGTATTTCTTCATGCTCTGTGAAGAAATAATTGCTGAATCGCAGAGATGCTCTAGTTAAACAGATTTCAGCAGTAGCTACAGTTACAGTTTTGTATGATAATTTTTGCCTGTCATGGTAAAAATAGCAATGTGTATAATCAAAATTGAGTTAGCTTGCCTTTTAAACAAATTGCTTGTTTATAATGTTAGTTGACTTCTCTTTCCTGCTGGATATTGTCTTTGTGGACTAGAGGATTCAACCAACAGCTATGCACTATAATTACAGATAATGTATATTATTACATTACCATTAAATTCTGAACCAGAGAAGCTTCTTATATGATCAAGCAGTAATATTTTCAGGAAGCAATTGTGATTGTTTCTTCTGTTTGTAAAACACGTGTTGACTTGCAACCTGGCCGCATGTGAACAGGAGAAGAAAGAATTACAAGGAGAATTGAAGTTGAGTGAACATATGACTCAAAATGCTAGCAAGAGTGACATCACACAAGCTTCTTCAAAGGACATTGAATTAGAGATGAGACAGCTGCAGTGCAAACTAAAGGTGATGGAACAGATTATCTAGTGCTGAGGATAACTCATATGAACAGTATCTCATAATTGGGTCAAGCAGATATACATACACTCACACATGAATATCATGTATATATCTTAGCCAATGATTAGCAGCTTAGGTGCTTGATGTTAAGTAGAAATTTAATCATAAGCAGGAGAATTCAAAGTTACAATTGAAGCAATTTTTGCAGATCAAATAGGACAGACAGGGAGGCTTGAGGGGTTCTGACGCAATGATTAAATGCATCTTGTTGGAAGGTGCTGTGGAATTACTTCAATGAGAATTGTGTTGATTCCTTACTTCCTTTAAGAAGGAGGTAAGCAATAGCAGTCTTTGAAAGGGAAGCAAAGACTTTGAGCTGAGGGGGGCAGCTCATGCACTGTAACAGTGCTATATTACTTACAGGTCACCACTATTCTTGTCTTCAAGGAGACATCATTCTTTTTTTATTTATTTTTTTTTAATTATTTATATTTTTGTAGGTTAGCTGGTAGGAAAATACTAACAGTTCTGGTTTATGTTGATGATATAAATCCTGTTCTGTGTTGTATTGATCAGAGAGCTTTCTCCACAAGTGGTCTGGCTCAAACATACTGATTTTTCCTCACTTCTCAGTGAGGGAAATATATGTGCAACATAGTATCTTAAAATTGGGAGTTTTTTTCTATCATTTTGTGATTAGTATCTGAGCGAAGAAAAAAATGTCTAAATGGTGTAGCTTCTTGCTGCTGGAAGAAACGGCACACTAGTAAGTTGTCTGTCAAAGGATCAGCCAGAGGAAAACACCGTGTTACATGAGTGATACAGCTGGATCTGGCTCTGAATATTGGAATAGCTGTGCTAGCACCTGAGATATGGGTAGCGCTCAGATCTTTTAGCTGTTGATTGTAATCATGGTATTACAGATCTTGGCTATATCACAGTGGATGCATAACATCTAAATTCAGGGATAAGTAAAGGTAGGTTATATTGCAGGGAGAAGCCATGAAAAGGCACATAATTTGATCTACTTTGATTATGAGAAGGAGATCTTGAAACCATGTACACTGAGTGTGGATTTTCGATTTGGGTTTGACTAATCTACTTCTGTTGCTGGTGAGTGGCAATTTCGGTTAATTAGGTCTATTCCTTTTAGATGAATGCCCTCATTATCCAGAGTCTTAGTAATCAACTGCCCTATGAAATTAAGAAAAATAAACAATGTGAGGATTTTCTGGAGAGAAGGGGTAAAATACTCTTTAAGACTAACACTTGTGCTAGAAGCCTACTTTGTCTGCTAGCTATGAACTGCAAAATATATTGTTGGAATATTCTGCTAGCATACATAATTTTAAGAATTTGCTGTTTATGCAGCAGAGGAAACATTTAGTAAGCATATATAATTCTGATGTCAAATATACTAACATGACTAGTAATTCCTTCTGAAAGATGTTACATTTTTAATGTAAAAAATGAACCATGGATGCAAAACTGCATTTAGAATAAATATAATCTCTGACCTCAAATCCAGAGATCAGTAGAGTAAACTCACTGTTGCTGAATTGGATTATGATTGTGACTATAAGGGCTTCAAAAGGTACTTAAATTACCTGAAAGTTCTTAGCCTTATTTTGACCTAATATTTTTTCAAAAAATTAAGTCCAGCAAATCATTTTTAGAAGAAGAATTGGAAAAAGTTGTAAACTGTCATTCCATGCTATCTAGCATATTTATAAAGGAGATACAAAGTTATTCTCCTAAATGTCTGAATGTGAAAGCAAGTTTTCCTTGTAGTTCAGAATCTCAAAGTACCTGTGCTTGCTAATTTTTTTTATCTCTGAGCTATCTTCACAGTGTTTATGTTGTATGTAATGACTCCTTGTGTCTTTGCCAATAGGAAGAAATGTGTTAAGTGTGGGTGGTGAGTTTGGAAGCAAAACAACATAAGCATATGTCTTTGCCCCTGAGAATGTGCCTGAAGCTCAAGCTCAACAAACGGGTCTCAGGAAACTCAGGAATATTCTGCTAGCATACATAATTTTAACAATTTTCTGGTTATACCTCACATTATAGTAATAGTAAATAGACTAGACAAGATATTAAGAACAATATTTTACATTTAACTATGCTCACAAGAATATTTACTCCCCTTGAGGTGCAGAGTTATGTACAATACTCCCATTAATGTTAATAGGCATTACAAGTCTGTACTGAGCAGAGAAATTCTCCTAAACTATCTTTGTTTACAGCATATCTGATCTGTTCTCTTATTTTTTTATACATAATGAGTACAAAGTAAAAAGCTTTAGTACGGTGCTGAACCTATATGCATGTATGCACACAAGTGTGTTGTGCATACCCTTAGCACATATCTTTTGGCAACACCTTTGGAGTTCTGGAATCTCTGTATATGGTATGTTTGAACTGCCATTTTCTGCAACAGCATTCAATGCATGTATCAAGATTGCTAAGACAGCTACATAGTTAAATTTCATATTTTTATTCTGTAGAGTGATTCAGTTGTTCTGTGTTTAAATCTTGGGTAGATTATCTGTGTGTTTGCATAGAGGAATTTTACTTCCTGCTATAGACAATGAGGAAAGGCCAACAACTATGTCATTTCTCCTTCACTGCAATTACACATGCCTGAATGTTATGGTCATACTTTTTTGTTACTGAAATGTAGGATTTGTGTTAATATGGCCAAATGGAAATGTTTTTGTCTTGTGCTTTGAGTTTGAAGAGACACAAAACCAACTGCTCTTGTAGATTTTCTGAAATTAAAGGGATTATTGGAAATTGTTGCTTTATAGATGTAGGTCCCTTGTGCTATAGAACTATGTCATTCAAGGATGTTGTTCAAATGAAGAACCAATTTTGGTTTTCTTTCTATTACTGTTTCAACCGACCATGGTATGCAAGATAAAATGCAGTCCTGATAGGTGCACTGGGCTTGCAGGTGTCCTGGCGAACATCTATTAATCATTTTTAGAGCAGTGGGAATGTACTGATTTTGATAATATTTTCCAAGGAATGTACTTTTAAGTACTTAAGTATTGCTAGAAAGTATGACTGCTTCTTTTGTTCCTTTCTGAGAACATCCATAAAATATGGGGAAGCTTACACATATTTACAAACAAATTTACTGTTGACTGCAATAATAGTCAGTCTGTTTTGTTTATATTTTAATACTTTTCAATACAGAATTCGACTACTGAACTCAATAAGCAGTCGGCCACCATTAAGTCGCTTAAAAAAGAAGTCCAGGAAAAAGAGGAACGGTGTCGGGAACTGCAAGCCAAGTATGTTTCTTTCTATCCGTTGTGTTTGGTGCCACCCAGTGGCAGCTGTGTAATTCCTAGAACATTAACCATTTTTAAACAGATCTTAGAATGTTTTATTCTTTTTATTGCAAGCTTTTAGACTGTAACAGGTGGGGTTTTTTTTAGAAACTGGAGCAGTATGTGCTAAAATTGCATTCTGTTTAAACTGGTGGGTGATTAACTAGCTACAGTATCTGTATTGCATTAAGAATACCTTAAATCAAAACTCAGGCTCTAGAGTAGATTATTTTATCTTGTAAGTCTAAAATAATTCCTCATTATTTTATCCTTTGTAAGTCTAAATGAATTCCTCATCACTGTTAAATACAATCTTTCAAATACAGTAATTTTTGCCTAGGGGCTAAGAAACATGTCAAGGATCAGATGCTTAAACAAGATGAAATATCCTGTCTTATGTTCATAAAAAGTTCAAAAGGACAGTTGTATTTGTTTCCATTTGAATTGATTTGGGTTTACTACTCCTTTTGAAATTCACATCTAGTGTTTAAAGTATGCAACTGAGATTTTTGTTCTGCCTACTTTAACTGATACAGTACTGTTCTTCAATTTTACTATTATATAAATATAAGCTACTAATGTATCTGTGAATTTCTTGCCTGTCCCAGAGTTTAACTCCTCTAACCATTCCAGTCTTTTTATTTTTAGAAAGAATGCAGTTTACTTATCTGAAGTTATTTCAAAAATAGAGAACTCTTAATATTGTTAAATTGTGTACATTCTGTATTTTCTCTTTCAAAGTAAAACTGAAATTTTTCCACCATAAGACTTAAATTTAAAATAGGTACTGCTTATCATGCTTCCTTTTTATAAAATAGACAATTTTTTTTCATAAACTATATATAATCAGCAAAATCAGTACAAATGTGAAATAGATGGATAAATTCTAAGGTGCACTGTTTCCCTGGGGTTGTAATGATATTGACATGGTATCAAAAATGTTTTATTCCTGAGCATATTACCATCACTCATTTTACTTTCATTAAAAAAACCCACAACCCAAAAGCCAAAAGTCTGAACATATTCAGATGTTGCTTATATTTATATTTAAAATATTCATTTTTATCATAATGGTGGATGGTATAAGGCCTAATTTTTGTATTGAATAGAGATTATATTGTAGTACATGAGAGTTAGGGTTTTCTGAGAAGATTCTGAAAAATGCTGATGTTACTTCTCGATTTTGCAGTTTTTAAGAGTTATTATCTTACCTGACATATTACAGGAAGAGAGAGTTTTCATTATTTCTGGGTATTGCTCACTTGGATGAAAGGAGACTTCCCCTTTTCACCTTCTTTTGAAAATAGTTTTATACAAAATAGTGTTTGAATACCTGCTTGAGACATTGAAGAAATTTGATTAATTATATTTTGTGTTCACAGGCTTTTTGCCCTTTTTGATAATAGCCTAGAATGAATTATTATGATTTCAGGTCAGACAAGTTAGAGCATAAACTATGTCAAAAAGCAAATCACAAATTAATTGAATATTTGGAAGTAGGTGTGTTTAATAAGAGACTTGAAATTGGTTTTAATGGTTGAGAATATGGTAAATTGTAAGAACTCCATCAGCTTTTATTATTGAAAATATTCTAAAGCTACAGGAATGATAGTTTATCTACTATATTTATACTTTTTTGTTATTTAAAATAGTTACATATTAACAATAGTTTCTAAGAGTGACATGAAGTGTGACTTCTTCCCTTCTAGGCTTTCTCGACTGGAGAAAGACCTTAATATGAAAAGACATTTGATAGAAGATTTAAGGTCTTGTCTAAAAGCAAGTCAAGAAAATGAGAAAAACTCTAATGAAACATTAGAAAGACTTCAGAGAAAGGTGCTTCTTTATTGTTAATGATAGTGTCAGGAAAGCCAAAACCTGACGGATTTACTCAAGTTATTTCAACACTCTATGCATACCAAATCAATATATTGCTTTAAGCAAACAACATAGTTAATTTAAGAGCATAATTTCCTCCACTATAGTTTATGTGAAATCAGTATATGATGATAGC
>VWZO01022486.1:0-35462 GCA_013396975.1 Bucco capensis | reverse complement strand
GCTTGGGAAGAGCGTGGATGGAGCCCTCCCTGGAGCTGCATTCATGAAGCCTGGCCATGATGATGATGGTCAACTATCAATATTGCAGGAATATTTACAGCAGATGCTACAAAAAAGTTAAGCCTGGTATTTCAGCCCTTCCTTCAGCTTTAACACTTCTGAAACAATGATTCTTCATTTTTATTCTTCATTACCAGTGTTTAGCTCTGGACCATGTGCTTACTCCCTCCTCATTCTGCATACCTGAAGCAGACCCTCACAGGGTTTCCATTACCCCTGCACCAGTACAGTGAATGTGTTTGTCAAGGGTTAAGGTATCCAGAGATGAAGTGTACTTGCACTCCCAAAAATTGAGATTGGATGAACTGCACGTAAACAAGGGCTCCCACACCACCTTTCCTTCAGTGCACTGTTTTGTAGTAATTATTTTCCAAATAGGTTTCTCTTTAGAGGTCCAACAGGTTACAGAGATTGTATAACTTTTAACTAACTGTACTGTGAGAGTGTGAAATAGCAAAACAAAAAAGAAATGAGATAATGAGAGAGTGAAGGTTTGTAGAGAGAAGCAAAATACTGTTATTGTAGCTTGGAATATAAACAAGCTTCCAGGCATCATCTGGAAGAGAAGCAGCAAACCATAAGCTGGTAATGAAATTATGAGTTCCAGAGTACTTAGGCTCTATCAGTGGGCTCAGCACACATTATATGTTGGAAATTAATCATTATCCTTTGTTTCTGTCATTAGGCTGTCTTAGAGCCCTTCTTGAAACCTTGTGTGGAAACAGGATTACTAGGCAGGAAGCAATGGGTTGGTTGGTTGGGTTTTTTTTGCTGCAATTTCTTTGCTCATCAACAATGATGTTTAGTGGCTGCTATGCTAAATAGGATTCATCTTCTTCTCACTAATCCTCATCAGATGTGATTTGCATTCTTAGTGCCTCTCACTTCCACCACAGCTGGGGACAGATAAGGAAAATTAAGATAACATGGAAGAAATGGTGGAGGCAGTTACCCTATCCAACAGTTTCTCAGCCCACAACGGTGTGAGTAGTAGAGATAACAGACTGCTTTAAGCAGGCATAGAAATGACAAGGGAATGGGTAAGACTTGACTTGGGAAGGGATGTTGTCCAAGAAAAGTTTGGAACAAAACAGAATGATAATTTGATTGTAAAGAAGAAGGAGGGACAAGAAAATCACAACAGCACAAGATTTTGAGATGTCTGAGTGAAGGGGAGAGAATTTAACAGAGGGAAAAAATCTGTGAAGAAGCTGAATCAAACAGTAAAAGGAAAGAAACGTTTTGTCTAACATTTAAAACTGAGAATATCTCATTTCTGTTGGATATTTATGCCCTGTATTTCAAAGCAAAGATAACATCACTGGTCTGGACAGGCTTTCATTACTTACTGATGTTTGAAACCAAATATCTGCATTGTAAATCTGGTGAGAATATTTATTAATTTTAGTGGTACACACTTGGGTACTTCACTGGATTTTGCTTGTTTCAAAGTATATGGTCAATTAACATTTTCCCATGTCTCAACATATTGACAATATCCAAGTAGAACCCTTTCACAATCAAAACTTCTCTGCCTTTTCTCAACAAGGTGTTATATAGTTGAGGAAAGTGGTATGCCAAAGGATGCAATAGCAGCAAGGATTGCCCTGACAGAACCATATATGCATTCACACTCAGGCAGTGAATCTGCTATGCCAGAAAAAGTGGGACAGCTGTACCTTGAGTAGGTAACCTGGAAGTACACTTGTCCCACCTTGCTGAATACACAGTATGCATGCTTTAGGACTAATCTGTCCATAAGAACTGGTCATTTGTTGGGGAAATAAGGACATCAGGAAGGCTCTGTAGTGATGTAGCCCAGGCTGCTTTGTATTTGGAAGTTCAAGCAAAGTGCTGATGCCACCTTTATGTTTTCTTCCTAGATAGAGTTTCTAGAGCAAACATATTAAGGGAAACCTGTCCAGGGTTGTATATTTAGTTCTACGTGTTGGGATCTGGAATTACAAGCAAATTGCAGTTGAATGATAAAACTCAATTTAGAGCATTCATCCACATTATAGAATTTACATATATTTGAGAGAGAATTTTGATCCTGCATTTAACATGGAAAGTGTTGATACCAGGAAAAAAATAGAGAAGTGTGACTGAACAGATCTCTCTTTCCTGCTTACTGCTTTGTTTCTCTCCTGTCTCTTATAAAGCCTTCCATCTGTATCCATATGGAAAATATATCAAGACAACTGGGTTGTTGTGCTGAAATGGAGCTGTAATTCTGCAGCACACATCTGAGGATTCTCTGAGGGTTTTTTAATGTTTGTTTCAGATATGTTTTGAGGGGATTTGAAAGGCATTTAAACAGAAAGATGACTTTCCATGCCACTGTGCTGTGCTTGTCATGTGCTACAATATACTCTCAGCTCAGAAGCAGCCATATAAGATTTTGTGGCTGAAAAAGAGTAACATTTAGCATTTGACTTCAACCTAGTAGCAATTCTGTGATTCTCCTACTCTTAAATTCCTTCAGTAAGTTTTTCACTCTATAAAATCTATGGGTTCAGAGGACATGGCCTGGTTTTCCCCTTTCTGTTTGACTAATCATACCAGATTATGACAAGAAATCATGCCAAGGAGTTGAACATCTAGACAGAGAAGCAGTTTGGTGCAAAATTATCTTCTTGATCAAGCAGATTTGCAGATCAAGAGCTCTCCTTGTCTTGTGCACTTGATTTTGTGTATCTTCATCCAATCACTGCTGTAAATGTGGATGCCAGGTTTTTCTCCCTTGCATAGATATAACAGAGCATTTTTCATCCTATTCCTATTTGGTATGAACTAGGCTGGCATTGATTTTCATATAACCTTGTGCACACATCTCTTTGTGTTGTACAAGTGAAAGATGCAGTGAGGAAAAACATCCATCAGAAAACATTGCTTTTTTTTCTTTGTGTCTCTGATCTCCTTTGTACCTACAAAATCTGTGAGTTCTTTTGCTGTAAAGGAAAGCACTCACTATGCTGCAGACTGCTCAATCCCCCAACAATGTTCATCAATAAAGCTTCAGGCTAAAAAAAAACCCTGAGTACTACAGATTTGAGATTTTAATATCCTTTCTATTCCTACCTATCAGTTTCCAAATAACTTTCCCAGCTTTCTACCTGTTCAATATTTCTGTCTCTGATGCCTAGACATTTTCTGTCATACTTCAAAGTTCTACCAATCACTATGACAAGGCCTTCCTAACAAGACCCTCAGGAAAGACACCACACAGATGAAATTGGAGAGTCTCAATTGTTCTTGTTGCTGTTCATAAGTTTTCTGATAGAATAGTCATGGGTAAAATACTGATTTAACAGACTTTAAATTATGGAATTCTAATTCCTTAGGAGTCAACTAACCTCTCTGAACTCCCATTTCCTCATAACCTGACTGCCAGGTGCAGGCTTAGCAGTCATTTCCAAGTTTCACTGGCACTAACTTTCCTTCCTTTTAGATCTCAGAGATTCTGAGCATTGTTCACCACCTGATTAACCTGATTAAGTTGCCTGCCTGGAAGACTTCAAGACTTCCTTGGTTAATTAGAGGACCTGATGACCATTTCTTGTTATTTCTGGCCCCTTGACAAGCTAAGCCAACCAGTCAGCCTGGATGCCCATGAGCTCATTTTGGTTCCAAAATTCCCTGGCTTTTATGACCTGCTTTCCCAAGGAAAGTACTGCTTCTTATCCCAGACTGCAATTTCAACCTCATCTCTTGAGAATTCAAACCCACATTTTTTCATAGAAAAGGATTCCCACCTTTTCACTTATCAACAATTTTCCTCTCTATACAATAGCAGCAAACAGGCTGCATAATTCTTCATTCATGTAGAACTCCCCTTTATTTTTTTTTTACTGTCTCCTGACCAGATTTATCTCATGTAACATTACCTTAGTTAACAAGGTAATCGTTTGCTCTCACTTGCTACTTTTGCTACCTCAAATCTCATTTTTGTGTAGTAACATCCATATTAAGAAGAGTTTGTCTACATTTATTAGCAGAACTTTGAGAAGACAGTAATCAAGGTATGGTGCTGCTCAAAATCTTTATAATCCTTGACATAGGTAACCATCTCATTTGTTTCCATTCAATGAAATTTTGTTTTATAAAATAACCACTAGCTTTGCCAGCTGAGCAGTTGACTATTTCATATTCAGCAGTCTGACATGATTTCTTTGATATAGCTTAAAGATTGTTCTGTCACTTTATCAGGACTCTTAAAAAAGTCTTATCCTATATCTGTATGTTCACTCTACAGTGTGTCCTTGAGAATCAACTGTAATCTTTACTGTTGCTGAAACTCTTGTCCTAGTTCTAGTTCTACCTCTGTGCTGAAATCCTCACCCCCTTATTATGTAATTCTTAAATCTTAGATTGCTCTGTCCTGGTGAGTACTTGTCCTAATTTGAGTCAAAACAAGTTATTCCATGCCATACACATCATATCCAGTCCTTGAAACTTTGACATCAAGCTTGGACCTTAGGGTCTCTTACATAAGGCCTAAGACTCAAGCAAAAACAGGTGCATGATTAAGCTATTTAGCTCCTAATTAACAGCAAATACTAATAAGGAGAGGGTTGGGTTTCTGTTTTTTCTGAAGGTTGAGCACCTGAGCCTTGTGAGGATCAGCAGCCCAGCTCTGTTGCTACAGGACTCTGTCTGTTTTGCCTTCCATCTCAATCCAAGAGTTCCTGAGTTCCAGGATCCATCCCCTGAGTCTGAATCTCATCTGCTGGTGAGTCTTCCTGCTACAGCATCAGTGGTGATGTAGTTGCCATCAGGGGGGTTGGTTGTGGTATTAGTTTTGTGTGTGTGTATGTATATTTATACTATATATATATATATATACACATACACACACACACTTCATTTTCTTGTTGTTACTTTCATTAAAGTAGTTTAAATTGCATTTCCAATCCACAAATCTCTATCTCTCTCTCTGTTAATTTCACCTTTTCTTTCCTGGAGTTGGGGAGAAGGTGATAATGGAGAATAGCTGTCACTGGATTAGTGGTTGGCCTAGCAGTAACCCTTGACAGTACTTAACTTAGCTGTGTTCATAACAGTGTGCATATTCTTCTTTCCACCTTTTCCCATATAAATGTCAGAGTGCTGTCCAGGGCAAGTACTCCCTGGGGGTCATGAGGAGGCATTCCCAGGGCAGGATCTGGCAGCCAGGGCTCATCCCACTGCCCTGGCCAGGGAGCAGGGCAGCCAGGAGGCAGCTGCAGCAGCTCCAGACAAAGGCATCAGGCACCTCTCTAAGGACCAGGCTGGTCAAGCTAGGTGATCACAAATGAATATCAGAGGCCCAATTTGGTCACTTCACATCATATAATGTATTTTTCATATTCTTCACAAAAATGTAGTAGGTCTGTGTTTCATATGAGTGGTAAATAGTGGCATTTAATGCTGAATTTGAAGCTAATGGGGATCTTTTGATCTTTTTTGGGGTGTTACGTTTTCAGAGTTTCCTTTTAAGTACATCTTGGGTTATCCTTCTCCAGAGATTAGGTTTTGCCAAAGCTGATTTCTTCTTCCTTTCACTCTCTCTCTCAAATTGAAATTCTTAGGGAAATTAATTCCGAAGAGCTTGAGGTTATGCAGGAAGTACAATATAGAAATTTTTAGTTTGAGATGTATTTTGCTTGTTAGTTGATGATACTGGAACATAGTATGGGAAAAATTGGTGGAGAAAGATATTTAAAGCAACAAGCCAACTAAAAGTTGACTAGTATAGATAAGTTATGTATTGCATTCAGCTCAGCTGAGAGGAAATGCAGAAATACATAGATTATATGGTTCAGTAGTACAGTTCTTAGGCTTGAATTCTCTGATGATAGTAGAAAAATCTTGATGGCTGGAGCAGAGAACCAGGCTAAAAGATGCTATTTCTGATCCCTGTCCTCAACCTTTGACCACAGAGAAATCACCTGGCCAGCTGAAGTTTTCATCACCCTTGCTGTAAGATGTTTTCTTATCTTTGTAAGGCAGGATAAAGCATTTGTGAAGGATGCAAAACATTCCTAGATCCCTAGCTGAAAGATGAAAAAAAATGCAAGGTTTTATTGATATCTTATCCAAGTACAAGTCAAAATATGCAGAAATGTGCAGCAAGAAAGCTTTGAACAGCAGACAAGTTTAAACATATGCCAGAAGGAAGCTGCTTAACAAGACACTGAGAGGCTAAGGTGATGAATGAAGCATAAAGCTGTAGGTAACTGAAAATTATATTCTTACAAAAATGTTTTTTGCATAAGAAAGAGTTTTGCACGTGAGAAGAAGAAAAGTTGCATTGTCTTGCTATTACAGGATTTAGAAAAGAATTTATAAGCTACAAATCCTGTGTAGGCTCAAGTCAGATGGAATCTGTGCAGGGCAATCTCCTGTCTGGTACTGCACCCTTTCCTTATTATGTGGTCATGAATCTAATTGGTTAATAAACCATAGAATTAGTAAAATGTCTCTTTACAACTCTATGCTGAAATTTATTTCTGTCTGCCTTGCTTTCAGTGAGATTCCATTGGGTTTTTAAATTAGCTTTTCACTGCATTTTTAGAAGACATTTAAGATTTCATAATCATTTAAGAAAACTTGTACATTTCAAACCCATGGTCTGAAGTCCTAAAAATTTAAAGAATAAGCTTTTGATGCCTTTTGGCTAAAAGTGAGATGAGTCTTGCTTGATAGCCAGATGAAGACAAGCCCAAAGGGGCAGTAGGTTCTACCATTTCCTGGCAGCTGAAGGCAGGGGAAGAGAAGCACCTCTCTGCATACACTTGAGTTAATGTGGTAGTGTGTAGCTTATGTGAAAATTGAGTTTATGCTGGGGTTATTAAATGCTGCAGTATCTAACA
The DNA here is from genome assembly GCA_013396975.1 of Bucco capensis. Classification (NCBI taxonomy): domain Eukaryota; kingdom Metazoa; phylum Chordata; class Aves; order Piciformes; family Bucconidae; genus Bucco; species Bucco capensis. The sequence continues at coordinate 28,548 of VWZO01022486.1, read as the reverse complement.
GTGAATTCTCCTGTGCAGCTGAGTAAGGATGCCTGGACAAGTGAAAGGAAAGACACAGGGTAATAGAGTGGTTGATTCAGGATCAAAGATTTCTTTGGGATGCTGCATGCCAGTAATTTCTCCATGGCTTGAACAGGGAGAAGCAGCAATGAGCTGTCACAGATCAAGTTACAAGGCTGTGAGCTGAAACTACTCAAGCTGCAGCAGTGGAGAGTGGCAGTGTCCCTAAGGAGATGTTCTCATCTAGGCCCATGTTGATCAGATGGACTCTCAATTCAGAGTTTCACTCCATAATTTGCATGCAACTCAGATGATCAGACCTTCTTGTCCTGTTTTTTGGTCTCCCCTCACGCTGAATGTGAGATGCTTAACATCTAGTCTAGAAGGTGGGCTGCAAAGAACACTCTGAAATAGCAGCTGAGGTGTGATGATAGTAACAGGCACCTTCAGCTGAATTCATTGGTTAGCTATGTGAGCATGCATCCTCTAGTCTGGGGAAAAAGCAAGCATGTCAGCACCATTTAAATACTTACACTGTTGCTGGCTTGTGAACACTGCTTCACACCTTCTTCAATGCATATGAAACTAAATCACTTCCCTCACTCTCCTCCCCCCCTCTGAGCAGAGATGCAACAACTCATAGACCATTTCTGAGCTAGTTTAGAGGCTGTGCTTTGAGAAGTATCTCATGTCACCACTTGCTGTTTGTTGGGAGACCTGTCTAGCCAAATGTAACCTGAGATAGTGCAGAGGAAACTGAAATCCTATGAGCCTGGGTAAGTAAGAGTGTAGAGCAGACATCCAGCTGTTTCAGGGATGGAAATTCTGCAAATAGGCCTGGTTAAAGTAAACAATAGATCATAATCTGGCACTTGAATCTAGCCATATTTTAATCTAAGACTGTTTAAGGAAATCACAACTTCATGGAACTGTGGTAGAGGAAAAAATAATGGGAGGATTACACTGGGGATATGAGAAAGCATGAGGAGGAAACTACTGGCTGGGTTAAGAGGTAGATGGCAGCCAGAGAGTGTAAGGTGCTTTTTTTTTTTATTATTCCAAATCTTAGCTAGTTCTAAATTGAAATCTGGAAATCACTAGTAATGTCTAAACCAGTAAGGAAAAGGGAGGGAGGGTTGATATCAGGAAGATGGGGCAAGGCATTTTTCTGTTGTACCTAGTGACAGGACTAGAGGCAATGGGACAAAACTAGCACACAGAAAGCTTTATCTTAATGTGAAGAAGAACTTTTTTCTTTTGAGGGTAGTGGAGCACTGGCCCAGGCTGCACAGGGAGGTGCTGGAGTCTCCATCTCTGGAGATATTCCAAACCTGATGACACCATACTCTGCAGCCTGAAAAGGTTCTCCTGCTCTGGCAGGGGGGTTGGACTAGATGATCTTCAGAGGTCCCTTCCAGCCCCTAGCATTCTGTGATGGGAGTGCAGAAATCTCTCCTCCTTCTGTGCTCTCCAGCATGAGGAGTTTAACCCAGTTCAAAAAGCACAGCATCAGTTAAACCCAGATTTATTAGGATTATCTGCAGACAAATTTCTGGAGCTAGTATGTTTGCAATAGCAGGCTAGTTCATTCTATTTGACCAAGAGCATTTTGCCATCAGAAGGATGCCCTCATTGAACAGAGACACGTCAAAATAGCTTCCTTTTTCTACATGATAAACTCTGCTCTACATCTATCCTGCTATTTTCAGATGTCTGTAGGGTATTTGAACTGTATAGTGATGGAACAAATCCAGGCAGCTGGAGTATCACTCTCAGACAGTTCCAGTGAAGGTAATGCATATGTGGATGGATGCCTTTTCTTCAGTGTACCATCACACACAAGCTAAGACATTTCTCAGTGGGCAGAGACAATGTTGCTGTAAATTATTCATGTGATACAAACTCATACTGTGTTGTGAAGAGCCAGCAAAAAGCACTAATGCCCATCAGTTGTTTCTATTTCATAAGGTTTTCTCTCTTAACATTTGTATAAAGGCATTACAACATTTTTATCTTCAACAATAGAAAATATCAATTTTTTTCTGACAACTAAAACTAACCTAACTGACACAGAATCATTAAGGTTGGAAGGGACCTCTAAGATCATCAAGTCCAACCATCAGCCTCTCGCCACCTTTGCAGCGATGAACACAGCTATAGCAAATACCTTTCTCTGAGGTGACCAATCAACCTGACAGTGGAACAGAAATGATCAGGAGACCTAGTTAGCCAAGGAGGGAGCACATGTCTCACTGCAGGAGAAACTGGCCACCTGCTCTACTCCTTAATGAGAAGAGGAGGAGGAGAAGGGATTATGTGAGGAGCTTTACACCATTCTTCATGATGATGATGTTAAATCCTTCCAGAGTTGTGCATTGCTTGGTGTGGATGGTGAAAGCAGGATGTCTGGAGCTTGCTGCATGATTTTTGTAATCAAGCAAAAAACAAGAAAAGGAACAGAAATAGCTCATGCATGAGTGAGGCATCCCATGGAAAGCCTTCTACACATGAGCTAGACTAATCCTCATTGGTACTTCTGGACCTGTGTAACTGAGGCTTAGGCTTCCAATTGCTGCTTTCCTGAAGAAATTGACCAGGCATCATTCTACACAAGTGGCATTTGGTGCATGTTTTAGAGCACCAGGGTAGAATAAACATCTGGTGGTCTGAGCCCTGAGTCATTTAAGCCAAGAAATTGGCTCTGGATGTTGTATTTCTCAGAGCAATACTTGCTGTGGTCAGGACATGGAGCGTATTGTGCTGTATGTTGGACTAGAGCCTCCTGGCTAGACATGGGGATAAATGGAGCTATTCCCATGTCTGGGAAGCCTGTGGCTCTGGGATCCCCTCAAAGGAGGAATGAAGCCCTCCCGCAAAGAATGTCAGTGTGGCTTTGGTTTGGAGAGGTGAGGCAAGGGTTGGAGGGAGAGCTGCCACGGGGCAGGGCCTGAGGGAAGAACCCAGAAAGAGAGTGCTCAGCCTTAGCATCATAGAACAGTTCCAGCTGGAGGAGACCTTTGTCCTAGCCCTAGCAACCTGTTAAATAATGCCCCCCAATGCAACATCTACCTGTCTCTTAAACACCTCTCTGGGCAGCCTGTTCCAATGGCTCACAACTCTTGCAGCAAAGAAATTCCTCCTAATGTCTGACCTGAACCTCCCCTGGCACAATTTCCATCCATTTCCCCTTGTCCTAGCACTCTCCACCAAGGAGAACAGACCAGTCCCTGCCTCTCTACAACCTCCCTTCAGGTAGTTATAGAGAGCAATGAGGTCTCCCCTCAACCTTCTCTTTTCCAGGCTAAACAGGCCCAGATCCCTCAGTCTTTCCTCATCAGGCTTATGTTGTGAGCCCTTTAGCAGCTTGGTAGCCTCTGTCCCCTCTCCAGCACCTCAATGTCCCTCTTGTAGTGAGGGGCCCAACCTTGCAAGGTGCTGAGGTGCTGCTGCAAGGCTTACCTGACCACCAGTTAATATTCAGATAATTTCTATATGTTACGAATTTTACATTTCTATGAGAAACAGAGAAAAGTTTTGTGCTTACAGTAGTATTCTGATCTCTGGATGATAAACTCGAGCATTTTCTGAAGTAATTAATGGAATTTTCTTACTTTTCTGCAGCTCAGTCTCTGAAATACATGCAAGTTGTTGATAGAGTCTTATAAAAAATAAATTGATTGATCTTTGTGTAATATTCCTTTGAATGAATATACAGTGGAGAAACCCAGGTGGAAATGAATAGTTCTATATTTAGTGCAGAAGTTTGAATGGTGAGCTGTAAATAACACATGGTAATACATCTTAACTGAGGATAAAACCCATTTTTAATACTATAATTGCTCATTCAGTGCCACTATTCATTGTGTGCTCTGAATGAAGCAGGTGTTCTGTGGAAAGAGCAATATGCAGTCAGAAACTTAAAATCTATGTTAGTAAACAGAGGGGGAATTAAAGTTGACCAGATCATCTGACTGAAGTTGACTCACATCCACCCACCATGCTTTGCAGGGAAAGCAAACATATGCTTATTTGAACTCATGCATATATAAATATCTGTAGTGTTCTCTTATATAATTGGCTTCACAATCTGCCAACCAGTATAGTAAATTTTTTTGCCCTTTTAGGAGGTTTAATGAATGAAACAACAAAGTCTCTTTTCACGGAAGACCCCAGCTTATGCTTAGAATTTTGAATGATCTCAGTGTCCCTTCATATGGCATTAAAACTTTACTCTGTGTGCTCCTAACACCTTCCATGTGAGTTTCATTCATTTCAGAATGGGGGAGACTGGGAGGGGGTTCAGATATCTGATCTTGCTGTAGTGGCTTAAGATAGATGGCAACAGAATTCTATAGGTTTGTACTGTCTTCAGAGCTCACTTGCATTAAAATTGACATGGAGTATTCAGGTGTTCAGCAGCTTCAGTGCAAAATCCAGCAGTTTAGAACAAACTTTTCCTAGCAGTGAATTGGGCCAAATGGTTGGATGCTGTTGCTGTTGCAAACTGTTCCCATATTTCATCCTGTAAATATCTGCATGGGATGACATGACAGCTGAATCTCTGCCATTGCCTGCAGGTACCACACTTTCAGCTTATGCCATAGCTAGAGTAACAGTACCTTGATCTAGTTCTCTTTTATTGAGATTTAAGTAATTATAAGAGGGACTCAATGGGGCTTACATTATTAGCAGAGATTAGCCAATGGGTATTCATTTACTGAGCCACTGCAGCTTGCTTGCTGTGTGTGTAAGCTCTGTTTCCCTATCTAAAAATACAGACATAACATTTCCTCTTTGTTCTCAGGAGGACACTGTGAGGATTCAAGTTTGCATATTACTTCAAAATGTAAACTACTACATGAAATGAATGAAGGATGAAAAAGTTGTCACCCTTTGGAAATGACAAGTGAACATATTCAGCACAGTTAGAGAGAGAAAAGCAGTCATGCACAACATGAATATTTCCTCCCCAAGATATAGAAGCTTGGTGTGGATCTAGAACTACTAGAAAGCTGACAAAGGGTCAGATCTCTAAAGCATGAGAAAATAAGCAAGAGACACCTTACTGTAATATCTTTTGCCTGATTAGATGTGTATGCCTTTAATGTGCTAGTGTGGGTGTATGGATGCAGTTGTGTAAATTCCTTGTGAATTTATGCTTAATAAATTATCTGACAGTCTGATATTGCTGGGGAAGTGAACTGAACTCTACAGTCATTCTGTGAACATAAAGCTTTGTCATTTATCAAAGTTTGGTGTATGAAGCCTTGTCTCACAAAGAGCAATAGTGAGGAAAAGGGAGTGAGTAAAAAGGGAGGAGTGTAGCAGACCACAGTTTATGCTTTTGAAATGTCCCAGCTTTACTGTTTGCTGTATTAAATATGTATAAATATATATATATATAAATCGAAGGACTGGAAGTGTGACCTCCTGTGAGAGTTGCCTGGCAAGTGCTATGTTATTAGTCTCCTCTTTGCACTATCTGGGCTCTCATTATTGCTCATCTGTCAAACCTGCTGCTATGAAAAGAGCCAGGGTGGACATCAACTTGTAATGGAGCAGCAGCTGAAGCAAAGAGATGTCCTCTCCTCTTTGGTGAGTCACTTGCCAGTTCTCTAATGCTGTTAATCCATCCTTCAGGACTAAATAAGTGCTGAATGTTGTTTTCTTCCTGTGCATTCTGCTCTTCCACAAGAGGTGATAAAGCAAACCTTTAATTTCCAACAACTCCAGGAATTTATTGGGATTCCTTGACTGAGGGATGATAAATGGATGTTGTGGGTCCTTTTGGAACATTCAAGTTGTACAGCAACTGTCTTTTTTTTTTCAAGATTCTAGAAAAAAGAAGACAGGCAAGATAGCTTCATATGCTGGCATTAAACTGTCAAATTACAGAAAGAAAGGTCTTGGTACAGCAATTAATAAATCTCCTTGTGCAAGGTTAAAATATTTGCTCTTCCACAGAGCTTGTGTCTCTGTGTGCTGATCAAAATGCTGCTCTGTCCCAGTAGAGGACACCTAGGAGTAAATCTGCTTTAAGATAACAGATATCACCTGAATTTTGTCATTAAAGCCCTAGTCTTGCTCTCTCAGTGAGATCCACATGGGTCAATAAACATCTAGTTGAGGCCTTCTGCACATCGTAAGCCAAAGATTGACTTTGGTGGGGGGAAATGTATAATGCTTAGTGACAACTGGGTATTTCTGTTGAAAAAATAACTTGGAAACTGAAAAATACTTCAAATTTTTGGAGAAATTCAGACTAAGTTTGATTCTCAAATGCTGCTTCAGGACATCATGAAATCAGTTGAGATTTCCTTTTTAGTATTACCTGTTACAGAAGGCTTGTTGACAGGCATCTCAAGTCTTTTTTGTCACAGATGTAATGCAACTTCAGAGAAACCTAATTACCTATCAAAATTCTTTTGATTTCACTAAATTATTCAAGTCAATGCTATGTAAAAAAACCAAGGGTCTTATTTTATCAGAGACTTTGGTTTGGCCTAAGCTGAGGGTTTGTCCTAGACTGAAGATTTTCCCTAGGTAAGTTACATTTGCCCTCTAGAGATTAACTAGAGAGACTTCAGCCATCATGATGGTTTTTATTAGCAGGCTTTTTAGTAAGACATCTAAATAGAACCTAAACAAAGCTGCATCCAGGTGCTTCCTGTGTCTAAATGGCACAATTTTATGAGATTAAGTGTGATAATAACTCCACTTTATATTTTCACTTAGACTGATCAAGTGTGTCCTATTTCTAACTTCTGAAAAGGTCACAGAATAATTATTTTTCCCATTTTCTCACGCTGCTTAGCAATCCCCAGTTGTTGGTTGCAATTTCAGTAGCATGTTTGTTCAAAATTAGCAGATGAAAGGAAGTTTTAAAGAAATATTGCTTTGTGTAACAGCACCGTTTGCTGAAATTATACTTCAGCTGTATATGAAAATGACATCCTGCTGCAAAATGTCTATTTCTAATTTTCTTTTACTCCTTTTTAACCAGAATAGGTAAAATATTCATGTCTCACTTGAATTAACAATTAAGAAAGCATACAACAAGGAAAAGGGAAAAAAGGAACTAGCACTAAGTGTTAAGTAAGGCAAAACCTAAACTTTCAGATTTGATGAATGTGAGAGAAAACTGATTTTGGTGACGTGAACCTTGATTTCCTATAGCTTGACCTCCATTCCAGAGCTCCATACAAGCACCTTTTATAGTTCTGCATAGAGAGGAGCCAGGGTAGGTCTCAGGTGAATGGCCTGAATGTCTCATGGGAGCAGCATTTAGCCTGTTCCCCTTGTTTTGCTCATAGTAATTGCAGGCAGTAAGCATGATCACAGTAAAGCAGAAGACATAGGTACTATCCCAGTTAGGGTTGGGAAATGAGGTTATCCATCCTCTGGGGAATACTGCCTCAGATTTCTGGCACCATCACCTACCCCTGAAGCTGCCTATGCCAGGCTGGGACTAGGCAGGGCCTGGCACTGTGCCACTGTGATGGTTGAGGTGAAATACCTTTAATTCAAAAGCCAGACTCCTTTACACTAACACATTTCACAACGTTATCCTGTTGTCAACTAAAGTTTGTTTGAGAAGAGTCCTTGGACCCAGGATAGATTTATTTTCACAGACAAATTGCCCAAAGTTGCTGCTAAGTGTTTTCACTAAGGACACAGAAAATAAGGCGTAAGGTCCCTTCTCTGCCCAGCACAGATTAGAATGGAAAATGTTAATGCATGCTATGAGTGTCAGCTCCTCTGAAACTGGCCTTCTCTCCCTTTTCTACCCAAAAAGTCCTGAAAACCTGTTTTGTTCATATCAGGAACTGAAAACAAATGCCAGAACTCTGACATTTATCATAAGATGAAAATTGTCTTTTCCATCCAGGCGTATTCGATCCTTCAGGGAGAAGAGACAAAAAGCATTCATCTTCATTTTTTGTGTATAAATTGAGAGAGAGACACTTTAAAGAACTATTTTTTCTGTGGGCTTTGGAGTGGTCAAGAGATATAGTTAATGTTGTCTAGAGGAATCATTTTCCAGAGGAAAACTCAGACAAGTAATGAACAGACTTTATGATTTATTTTCTATAACTGAAGACTTCTGTTGTCAGAGCGAGCTCTCTCAAAGAACTGAAGTATATAACACATTATTTCAAATTATTGAGATAGATTAAGAGAATGTGGCTCCTTCAGGGTCAGTGGTCTTGTGCCATTTTGGACCAAGTCAGCAGCTATCTCCTGATGGGTCTTGCTCTTTTAGTTTGGGCACTAAGTTCAGATGTGATGGGCTATTGGAAAGTTTATCCTTTTTGCAGAGGATGATGGCAGCAAACTTTATCTAAGCAAATAGCCTTAATGCTAGAGCTTCAGGGGACAGAGCTCCATACAAGCAGCTCCACAAATGTCCCAGGGCAGTCTGAAAAGCAGAGTCCTTATACAGATGTACAAACTTGGGTATCTATGAAAAGGAAATGCAACACAAATTAATTCAGAGTCAAAGATATTTAGTCTTTTTTTTTTTTTCATTCCTTTAAATTAGTTGGGTCCTTTTTTACTTCAATATATTCTTCTGANGTGATTCTATGAAGAATGGTGGATGTGGTGTTTTGAAGCCTAGCACCTTCCCCTGTTTGTGCATCAGAGTTATTGTCACTGTCAGAGACACTTGCTTCACCAAATATCACAAGGACTGATGGTTACAAAATTTCTCAGGTACTTGCAAATTCAAGTTTTGGGGTTGTCTATGGTGTTTACTTAACTGAATAGCAACCACTGTCTTTGTAAATGTAGTCCAAGTACTCAATACTTCTGCTTATGAGAAGACAATTAAGAATAATTAGAGATATTTCATTGTAAAGGAGTAGCTGACAGCTGGCAATTTTTTGAGTGAGAGCTCTTCTGACATTCCTTTATGTTTTCTTCTATAATAATGTCATGGTAGGAGGAATGTTAATTGAAAAGCTTAAATCATGCTCTAGTGAGAGTGAAAAATCTACTTAAATTCCTATAGCCCTGATTTTAGAAATATTGAATGAATTGTCTTTTTGTTAGCTTTCTTTTAAGTATTTGGGTTTCTTTATCTTCAGTAGAGTTTTAATTTCTTCAGGATGCTATGGGAAAATAGTGTCATTAAAGGCTAATTCTGATAGAAATTTAATAAAACATGACTCCAAACTAACTTTATTTTTCTGTTTCATTAAAAATAAACGTACATCAAAGGTGATGTGGTAACAGTCAAAGCCTAAAATATATAATAAGAGGCAGCTGAAATTCTTCAGTCTATCATATCCCCATGTTTCTTTTTTACCTTCAGGAATATCTCATATAGCTAGAAAAAATAAAGCTGCAACTGTGACTCCTGTGATCAATCCTACTACATCATTGCAATACTGCCATGAGTATGCAAAGCCTTGGGATTTTGGTGGGACTTGTTATCAGCTATTGCAACTTCATTCCAAAGTTCAGTATGACAGTGTTAAAAGTAATTAAATAGATGCTTGCCATTGTGAATAACTTTGACTAAATATCAGGTGACAGCCAAGTATTCTCACACGTGAAATATGTTCCTTTTGTGTTCCATAATATTAGTGCAGAGAAAAGGATGGCACAGTAGGATTCTGACTAAATATTATGCACAGTGGTTTCAAATGGCTAGAATTCTTGTGGAATAAGTCTCTTTCCTGTAACTGGTGATCTATAAACATCTCTGTACTGAACCTTTATTTGGTCCTCTGAACACTAACACGTGCCACAGGTGCAGTTGGACTCGATGATCTTAGAAGCCTCTTCCAACTTTAATGCCTCTTTGCTTCATGTACATTTTAACAAGTGGTTCCCCTCCTTTAAAAGTGGAAGCAATTGATATTATGTTTTACTTTTTAAGTGTTCTGTGTCCTTTCACTGTATGTGAAAGTGTCAAAGACAAAATGATCACAATGAAAACACAACTGTAACTTAGAGATGTTTCCAGTTAAAGGCAGTGTTCAACAAGTTTGTGTGCAGCAGTCCCTGAGATGCCAATAAATGAGTGATGTGATTCAGCACACAACTCTCTATTGACAATATAGAATATTAAAATTGAAGATATTATTGAAATAATAGGCTATATTGTAGTAAATGTAGGCAAGCAATTACTTTTAATGACAGAGCCTGAATTTATGGATTTAACTCATCTCACTGATCTAAATCAGATGGACTATCTCTTGCTCTCTGCCATCTAAACTTCTTAGATTAAAAGAATTCTATATTTACAGAGAAATTATATTTCTTACTCTAATAGTATTGCAGGTTTGTCCAGTGATGATGTTCTGCATATTACAATTCACCTGTAAGAAAAGCTTAACTGAGTCTACAGGCTGTTCATATGTTGATTTTTTGTTGAGATTACTAACAAAACTACCTGTTTATGGGCAAATTTCCCTGTATTCATTCTGTCTGTTGAACAGAAACAGTTCAAAATTATCTAGATCAAACATTAACAAGCCATTAGATCATGGAAATTTAGCATTATAGTTATGAGTACAAAATAATTAATTGTAAACACTATTTTGTGGGGAAAAAAATGCAGTTTCAAGGGTGTGTTTTTTAATCAGCTTGTAAAGAAATATGCATATGGTATTTAAAAAAGACTAATATAGTTCTTTTTGGGTATAGGTATTTTGTAACTGTTACACCTTTCAAACATGAAATGTTTGCATGATCACTCCTGCAGTTCTAAACCACTGCTTTACTTCTGTGAGTAGAGTTGGTTCTCTAAGAAGAAGTGAAAGTAGTTTTAAAAAGCCTTGGTCTTGCAAAACTGAGACTGGAATTTTCCATCCCTATCTAGTCACAGATTGCCATGAAACTCATAGAAATCAGAGGAAAAAGTTCCTTTTTTTCCTGTTTGTTGGCACCAGTGCTGGTGGTATATCTCTGAGGATCTCCTAGTGATCTCAAGGGTTTGCTTTGGCTGTAGTGCAGTTGCTTTTGTAGAACCATGAGGGCACAGAAGCATGAATCACACTGACTTCAGCTCATCTTTTACCAAATGGAACTAGGCTTTGCCAGGAATTGTTGATTGGTTCTTGGGGTTATTGCTGCATGAATAAACCAGGAGTATTCATAGGCTGACTGACTAATGGGAATGTGCACTGTCAAATGCAGGATATTTGATGAGGGCTGCACACAGAGTTGTGTGAATAATGACAACTTCTTGTTGTTCTGAGGCCAAGCAAACCATTTGTTTTAAAAATGTTGAAGTGAAACACTAAGAAGGAAAAGAAGTTTTCCTGAGCAGAGTATTTTCTATATGAAACCACTCTCAAATTTCAATTTTTCAGAAAATTGATTTACTGGTAGATAAAACCCAAGTTCTGGATAGTAATACTCAATTCCCTTACAACTAGAATTGTCTTTATTTTCTGTGAGCATTAGCTAACCATGCACAGTAATAATAGATATTACTAGATCCAGTTCTTTTACAGTTAGTGAAGACTTCAGATTTTACAGGCAAGATACAGAAGGTCTTTTTGCTAACTCAGTGTTTATACCATATATGTATTTTTAACAGCACTCCTCAGATTCCTCTCTAATGAAATGTGCATTCAGCTAGATGCTTGATATGCAAAAGCTGGTTTTGCTTGTTCAGTAAATGTTTAGCCACTACATGAAATATACTCACTAAAGCCCCTCTTACATTTAGATTCATTGATAGAAAATAATTTACACCCCCATCTCTCATGGTCTCCTTCAAGACAGCTATGAAGCCTTTAGAGGACACCTATGATAAACAAGTGCTTGGACAGTGCAGCAGGCCTGTTCTCGAGGAGGCTCTGATAAGGTTTAAGTTTATTTAGACTGTTCAATTAGATATCTTGATGACCTCTTTCTGACATATTGAGTACAAATCTTCTCTTATTCATACATTCATTTTTTTTAGCACAATTTCCATTTACTCATCCCAAGTTTTAACATCTTGCTACTTAAACCAAAAGAAAATAGCCAACATTTCTTACAGTTGGTCCTTTCTTTCCAATCTACTTCCCTTGCTAAAGCTATCTCCAGGCTACCCTTTCACTTCTTCTGTCTCCAACTCCCTCATCTTCAGTTAGGGAATTAAATTTCTCTTCTTCCTCTAAAATATTGAGTTACTTCCTCTTGTCAGCCTTTTTTTTCTTTAAGACATCTGCTTTTTCTAGTTTATGACTCATTCTGGATAGAATGTTGTTATATTTCATTTCAGCTATGCTGTATCAAAATAAATGGCACTGTGGAATTAGAATTTGCAATAGGATGCAAATATTGATGCCCTTTGCAGCTTTCAGTAAGAATGTACCTAAAGTAAATTAAATTCTATTTTCTGGGAAGCGCTCTGAATATTTAGAATATATTGACATCAGAATGCTCATGGCAGTGTGCTCCTATTCCTAGCTTTAATCAACCCTTGATTATTTAGCTTTCTTCAAGAATTTGAAGTTAGAAATGTAAACAAACATAATTTCAAGGCAACTACTTTGTTTTCATGTAGGTTTTGGCATTTGGTGAAGCATTAACAGCATGTGGTCATCAGTCAGCCGTGTAAAAGCATGGGGAAGGTCAAGTATGCCTACTTAACATTTAAAGTTTGCTTTTAAAAATACCCAGGTTTTTTCAGATATCACATTAAAAGTGTGATGTAAAATAAAGCTCTTTTTCCAGGTGCCACTGCCCACATTTTATGAAATGGATGTTTTATTGATAAAACCTTCCGAAGCAAAGTTCTCTAATACGCATTAGGAGGCTTTTCAGTGGCTGCAGTTGGCAGAAGCTGCTGTGGAAACACTGGCACCTAATGACTCAGTGTGTCCTCATGTGAGACAGCTCTCCATTTCTTCATGGCTAGTCTGATATCAAGGCAGCACTTAAGGTGAACTCTGGCAATTTGCCAGACTGATGGTTATTCTTATTTACAATTAGCCAGCTCAATATCTGCAAGAGATTTACACCCCAGTGTGCTTGGGAGTCTTCTGCAGCCTGGCCTCTCTCAGCTAGTTGTTATGCCACTCCCAAAACCTACAATCACTTTAGCTGCTGCAAGAAACCTCTAGATATGCATAGCCCTGGATGGTGGATGAAGTAGCAATTAATACTGGTACTAATGTTATGAAAGAAAAGGGTTCTGGCTGAGCTTCAGCTCAGGGGCTGAGTTCTATAGTCATGCAAGCAATCCTTCCTTTGTCTGCAGATGGTAAACTAGACGAAGCAATGCTCCTTTCCAGTTCTCCACAGGACTCACCAATGAGTGACTACTACTATGAAAGGAAGTTTTTGGACTTTGGATCTAATGTGATGTTAATACATGCAAACCATGTATGCATATTTAACTGAGATCTAATGTACAGGTGTCCCTGCTAGTTCTCTGTAGGACCTAGATAGGAGCAAAACTCAATTTTGCGTTTGGCAAGCCAATTGCCTTTAACTGCTGATAAAAAATGTACTCAGAAGAAAGTATCCATTGATGATGGCACTGGAGATAGACTGCCTCTGAATTTCCTCAGTTCAGGAGAAAGGAATCAACAATAGCTTAAAAGAATGTAGTAATATCTGACAAACAAATAGATTTACAGAAAAGACAGCATATGTTTCCCTAAATCTTCTTTTTCTTCTGTGTCCTTCCTTCCTTCCTTACCTCGCTCAGTTTAAGATTCTATTGTGTTTCATACTCTTTGTACTTACCACTTTTGCTTAGAATATTTTTGCAGGTTGTGAGAGTGCTGCTGTTTCCATATGCAGTATATTGTGTCCTGTCAGGCCTAATGGCCTTCTATTTAGATTAAGGGAAACGAGAGAAATTAGTAAGCTCCACGTGACAGAGAAAGCACAGTGTTTGTCACTCATTCTGACAGCAGCTGTCTTGAGCCAAAGTCTGCCCTAAATAGGAGGAACTCTAATACTCCTCCCCTTTACAGACAGAGAAAATGAGCAGTGAACGGAATGGATATCTCACATCCAAATAATATATGATTTATGAAGACACTGAGAAAACCACTGAGAGAGACAGAGTTACTCTACATACTCCAAGGTAATAGCCAATCTGATATATGTGATTATAGAGTTGTATGTGTCTAACTGATACTGAAGTTGTTCAATAGTCTGTATTAAGCTTCTTTTGGCACCTCAATGCCAAGGCAGTCAGTGTAGTAAAAATGGGTTAAAAGACTTGACTGTCATGACTGCAAGGCTCTGGCTGTGGTGTGGTAGGCATCTGCACAGTGCATAGGAGAGCAGGATGAGTCAGAGCTGTCTAGCTCAATGGTTAGTAACAGCTCAGAATAATGGCTTTCTTTTTCACTTGTCGCCATTCACAGGAAAAACTTTGCCAAGTGTTCAGGCTAAGAGTTTAAGCAGAAACAAAACACAAGAATGACACTACTGTGTCCCTGGTCGCTACTCCCAGGCTCTAGTTCCACATCACAGAATCTCAGAATGTTAGGGGTTGGAAGGAACCTAGAAAGATCATCTAGTGCAACCCCCTGCCAGAGCAGGATCACCTAGACCAGGTCACACAGCAATGTGTCCAGGCAGCTCTGCAATGGCTCCAGACAAGGAGACTCCACAGCCTCCTGGGCAGCCTGGGCCAGTGCTCTGGCACCTGCACTGGAAAGAAGTTTCTCCTTGTATTAATACTAAACCTCCTGTGATCCAACTTGCTCCCATTCCCTCTTGTCCTGGCATTGGATGCCATTGAGAAGAGCCTGGCTCTCTCCTCCTGACACTCACCTTTAACATATTTCTAACCATTCCTGAGGTCTCCTCTCAGTCTCCTCTTGTCCAGGCTGAAGAGACCCAGCTCTCTCAGCCTGTCCTCCTAGGGCACATGCTCCACTCCTTTCATGATCTTGGTGGCCCTGCACCACATACTCAACTACTGAGGACAAGAGAAAATGGCCCAGAGGTTCACCAGAAGAGGTTTGGATTGGATGTCAGGAAGAATTTCTTCACTGCTTTCAGTTGTTAATTCTTGACTCAGGCTGCCCAGGGAGGTGATGGAATCACCATCCCTGGAGGTAAGAAATGTATAGGTGTTCTACTTAGGGACATGGATTAATGCTATGTTAGTGATAGGTATGATTGGAATTCATGATCTAGGAGGTCTCTTCCAACCTTAATGATTCTGTGATTCTATGATGGTCTATCTGTACCTCTAAAGCATTCCCAGGCCTGATTTCCCTTTTTTTTCCCATGCACAATGTGCTGCCATTCTGCCACTGTGAATCCCTTCCTCCCACCATGGGCACAGGGCAAATGTCCTTGCTAGGGCTGCAGGTGGCTTCTCCAGGGCAAATGTCCTTGCTAGGGCTGCAGGTGGCTTCTCCTGCCTCCATCACCTCAGCCACTGTGGAGAGTGATATGCAGTGAGAAGATATCTATTGGCAAACAGAATTTGGAGGAAGTACTTCTCCAACAGTTATGTTTGTACCCCTCCAAGGAAAGAATTTATCTGATTGCAAGCTGTAAAACCAACAGTCTTTAGTCCAGTTTTGCAATGATGGTGTTTGTGATCCTGAGAACCTTACTGAGGAGGACTTTTAAAAACAATTTTGGAGCTCAATTGCCTCTTGAAATTTCTATGACTGCTTATGTTTGGCCCTTTCCCAGTGCAGGTTTTCATCACCTTCACAAGAAATTTGTTAATAATGATAAAGTATTTGTGGCAGGAAGACTAACAAGGGAATAAATGGTGACATGTTTGCTTTCGTTTTATTTTCTGCTCAACAGTGGTGAGAGTTTTAGAGCTTGTCTATCACCAAGACCTGTGGAATAAAATATGATATTGCATTCTTTTAAACTATAAATTGCCAAAATCCTTGTGACTGTTGGAAGAAAGAAATGAAACCTGTGCAGGTGAGCTTTTCTGTATCATCTGGATCCTGAGCAACCTGGATTTCATAAGGTTTCCTTCTATAAAAACCAACTAAAATTAACTTTTTTCAAGCTTCCTAGTTAAGAAACTTATCACTTAAAATACTTGCAAAAAGTCTGTATAGCAAGAGACAATAAAATCAGATTGGAATTGTTCCTTTTCATTTAAAACAATATTCATATTTTATGTCCTGATTCATTTTTCTAGGCATGCTGGCAAAAGTAGGATTGTTTGTCCCATTTGCTTTGATTACTGCCTCTTTCCCTCCAAAGAGATTCTTAGGTGTTTAAGAAACATAAAGATGTTCTACTTAGGGCTGTGGTTTAGTGGCATGGGAGTGATAGGTATGGTTGGACTTGGTGATCTTGGAGGTCTCTTCCAACCTGAAGGATTCTGTGATTCTGTTAAGATTCTTTCTTTGAATCAGAATCACACACTCTTTCCCAGTCACTTCTTCAGACTCTTCTGTTGCAGCCAATTAAAGGGAGGGAAGATGAAACCCTACAATCTGCTGGCCTTTTTCATTGCTCTGAAACCAAAAGGCAGATAATTTGATACTCAGCAACTCAATGTGTGTGTGTGTGTGTGTGTGTGTATATATATATATTATTCTTTATCTTCCTGACTCAACTGTCATTTTCTCCAAATCTTCCTCATGGCAGGATGACATCTGCTGTTCATGCCATTAAGACAATCTATGGTAAAAAAAATCAGGATTCCTCATCAACATTTTATCTCCTTCCTGACTGTGAGGAACTGCTTTTTTTCCTTAAAGAAAAAACCCTAAATTATTTATTTATCAAAGAGCCTATTTATTCTGATTTTCAAAAAAACAACTATAAATGGTCCTATCTTTTCTGCACGACAAGCTGTAACACTTAGCTCCAATATTGATTGTGTGAGCTTTAACCTGAAAAGTTGGATTGTTGTATTTTGAGGAAACTTCTATCAGTGAACTTAAATGGAAGCTGATTTTGTATTTCAACAAATTGTGTATGGATGGGTTGCAAAGTCTGATGTTGACACAGATAACTTGAAATAGGATTTGCCACAGTAGTTTACAGCAAGCTAAGCATTTAAGAATGTTTATTTTTAAAAAGTGACTCTTACTGACAGATACTTAGCTTTGGCAAGAGATAAAAGACATCTGTTTACTCAAGCAACAATGATACATTCTTCTTTGTCTTATTTACTCCTTTCCACATAGGAGTACACACACACAGATGGTATTCTGATTCACACATCATGAACAGAAATGTAAGGAGAATTTCTTTGATGGAATCTTCACCATGAGTGATATTGGAGTCAAAAAGCAGCAGCCTCACTTACCAATTTAAAGTGTAATATGCAGGGCTGGCAGATGGACTGAACTTTTTAATTTTTAAATTAAACATCTTTAAACTGAGAGCTTAGAAAACATGACAGACATTGAACTTCCAGTATCATTTTTGCAGAGACACATTTCATAGTAGGATGATCCTTTAATGTTAATGTTTGCTTTCTCCGTTTAGACTGTCTTGCTGCAATTGTAAACAGCTGTAACTCACAGTAATGGCAATAAAAGCAGGCACTTCATTCACCTGCCTGAATGATTTTGGGGGTTATCTATAATGGAAAGGTAGAGTGTCAGGCTGGGAATTTACTGCACAGTAGCTGTTCTACACAGCTGTTCTTTACAGTGAACTTTCTATCTATATTTAAAGGAGGATGTTTTGTGTGGTGTTTACTTCCCCTGTAGAGGCACAGCTATCCAACTCACATTCAGTGTTCCCTGAAAAATTCTAATTGTTCTTCAAGTTGATCAACAGCAAAACTATTATTAAATCATTAAAATACTCAGTATCTAGCAAGGTCAGGATCTAAATCCTAGCTTAACTTCACTTGCATCAAGAAAATTACATCAGTAAAAAATGGAGATGTAAAGCTAAATCAGCATTACTTGGAGTCCTATCAAACAGATAACAACATTTATACTGTAACCAATATACTTAAAATGGACTGAGAAATGTGATCCAGCTTGCCTAGGGAGTTGACAGAATTCTTTCTCAGTTGTGTTTCCATTATCTTGCAGAACAGTGTCTGGGAAAATAACTGTGCTCTAGGGATGCTGGGCAGGTTGGTCTTGTACTGTAACTCAGCAGCTGAATCATTTTGACTGTGATGAAAGACTACATTGTGAACAGAGAGCCTACCCTTTCATTATATAGTGAGGAATTTTTCCTTTAGACACATTGACATGTGTTTAGGATAAAAATGAGATCACCAATGTGTACATACATTGCCTGTGCTTCACTGAACAAGTGGGTTTTTTTTTCAAGACCAAATTATATTCATAGAGGATGTCAAATAATGAACCTTAAAACCCAGTGATAACAACAGCATTAGCCTTGCCCCAGAAAATTTCACTTGCAAATGATCTTAGATCTTGTTTGCAGATTGTAATCTAATGATCTATTGCAGCCAGTGGAGTAGGAAGAAAGTCCCATTTCATATTTTGTTCAATATCATAGTAACATCTTCCTACAAAGTATCTTCCTGCCAAAACAGTACAGTCATGTGTTGGTGCATTTTGTTCTGTAGCATCTCTGGTGTATCCACACTTACTTTCCAGTAGTAAGAATTTGCTTTCAAAAAGAAAGGGAGATTCCTGAGGAAAGACTAAAAGAATCAGAAAGGACTTTGAGTTGCAATCAAACTGTTGCAGTAATCTGTAATTTTCTCATAAAGAGGCAAATTCAATGCATTGTTAAAAATATAGCAACTGATTTACTTGTAGAGGACCCTTGGGAATCAACTGAAATTAGAATGTAATTTTCAACTGATGCACTTGCCACAGTTTAAGAAACAGTTTTCTTTGAAACAAACTCCCTTTGTAGATCTTTTTCCTTTCAAATAAATTCTATTTCATATATAATAATTTCATGAATACTGTCTTTAAAGTTCCCTGCCATTGTATATTTTACAGTTCTTGACTAAATTGAAATGATATTGTCCAAAATTAATTTTATGTGCATAAGTATCACTAGAATGTTTCCATTTAAATGGAACTGATTTGCAAGTCAAACAATAGAGCATTTCCCAGCAAATACATATGACTCTGCTATATGCAAGTGTGTTTGCAAATCTGTCTCATAATCTTGGATTCAAGTTTTAGAAACCTGCAGTCAAACCTCCTACCTACATCTGTGAACAAACACATAAGCCACTGGAGGTCTGTTTAAACCTGGCAGATGGACAGTCCTTGCCTGAACAGATTGCAGGAGAAGCAGTGTGGGATGCAGCACCACCCTTGCTGAACTGAAAACTCCAGCACTTTGAAGAAAAGGAGTACACAATTAAGGCTCCACATCTTTTTTTTTTTCTTTTTAAGACAAGAAGGCAAATTTTCTCCCACCCCACCTCTGCAAAGTCGTTTTTCCGAAGCAGATTGATTTGCCTTCACTTCCATTAGGAGCAAATTGCTTCCTAATATTTCATGATCTGAAGAACATGCTGAAATGCTCTCACTTTGTGAAAGATAAAAATATTCTTAGGGCTTGTATCTGTGGAGGAGAGAGATGGTTCTTGGATTTGATTTCTGGATAGCTGATCATTTTCTTTGGCTTGATTCTATAGAGACATTAATGCATTTCAGTCTGGTTTGACTGTACTCACTTTGGGTAAAGAGTGCTGTAAGCTCAAGTTAGAGGCTTTCATGAGCAAAGTGCAGCTCTGTCTGAGTTAATTTCTCTAATGATGGCAGAGAGGCAGGTAGTAATGATGTGATCTTCCTTGCTTGTGCTCATGGATCATTGCAGTGCTTCCTTAACTCCATCCACAGCTGCTCATGTACATACAAATACAGTTTCAGGTTCTTCTGAAAATCTCCTTATTGTGTTTTGCTGGGTCTTGCATCATTCAAATTCCTACTGCTTCTCTTCTGCCCGTGGATGCTGTTCTTTGTGTCACAGCTTCTCTCAGAAATAACACAAAATGTCTTTACATGACTGCCAAATTCACTTTGGGATCTCCTTGAACTTAACCTCAAAGACCTTGATGAATTAATTCTAAAGGGACAATGATATCAAATAGGGCCACTAGGGATGCAGTTTTCTTGCTAGGCAACTAAATGTGTCATACTTGATACATTATAAACAAATACAGCCTTGTTTCTAAGGCATTATTATGCTATAATGGGTCTTTAAGGAGCCCACTTTCATTCCATATAGAATTTAATCTTGTTTAAAGATTGTTCCATTCTTTATAGTGAAGAGATGAATAATTGAACTGACAAAAGCTGTTCAGTTTTCCATTTTTTACCCTGCTTTTTGAATACTGAAGTCTTGTTGACTTATTCAGCGAGTGGTATCAAGGACAAAGAAGGAAAAATGTATACTAATAATTCATCAATTTCCTCAGCACCATCATTAATACCTCTTTTTGGATTATTTGGCTATCTATGATAGAAACAAAGAGCACATACTTTTTTGTGTGTGTGTCTCATGCTGGTGAGAGATAGATATAAAATTCTACTACATGAAACATGATGACATTTTTATGCCTTTGTTATAAAATACAATTACATAACTATGTTTGAGAAGGGGTAAAAGCAAACCAGAATAATTCTCACAGTTGTGTTCATTTCTTTAAAAAAAAAAAAAGGTATTAGGATGTATTATGATTGGATTTCCCCCCCCATTTTCTTTATTACTATGAAGAGAAAGATGTCACTAAAGTTTTTTTGTGACCAGCAAGCACTCAATCTGAGTCATACTATATAATGTATTTTCGATATTTAAATATGTGCATTTGTAGAGTCCTCCCTGACCTATAACAATTGCTATCCATGTCATTATTTTTTTTTTAATTCTAGCTGATGTATAGTATTAGGTACAAGTGGAAAGATGAAGGAAAGAGAAATGCAGACTTGCAGCCGAGTTAAATGGAAATATTAGTCTTTTGTGACATTCCATGTCACCTTTTCCTTTTCTTTGTATTGCTTGCTTCCCCTTATACCTATACTTCTGCCTATTCAGAACAAACTTCCTCAATTAAGCTTCACATAAAATTCACACAAAAGCTGAATAAAAAATACTAAGCAGAAGGACAAAGAGTGTGCCAAAAGACAGTAAAAACTCAAATGAAAATCTTGCATCTTTTAATAGCATAGCATGCAAAGACCAAAGCAGAAGTTGAACACGAGGAAAATTGCTATTTTTGATGTCTCTGGCAGAAAACAAATTTCACAACAGTAGTCTTCAAATTCCTCATTATTTTTTTCCATTGCAAGTCTCCCAGAACAACATTTCAGAAAAAAAAAAAAGGCACTACAGATGTTTTAAATCCAGCTGATCTCCTCCTTTCTAAATATTTAGCGTTGTCTAGATGTGATTTTAATACTTGTGAAATGTGCCAGACCATCAGTGTGGTAGAGTGAAGTGTCTTTGTTATCCATTGGTCCAGTTTCTTTGCCACCACCTGTCAATGCTCTCACCTGGCAGAAATTTTTTGGTGTCCTGGTTTGACCAGAAGCTAAGGTCAAAAGAACAATCTTTTGNTTTCTTTTAAAGAAACAGTGTCCATATCCAAGTTCAAAAGGGAACATGACGTACACTCTTAAATTTTAATCACTCCAGGACATTTGGTGAGGGGGATATTTGGGGATTGTTAAGGACAACAAGGGCTATGTCTCTGTTTTTCTATGTCTAGCAAAGTGTGAAGCTCAGCGCAGAGATTCCAACTGGATATAACCATAATAACAGGAACAATAATTAATGGTATGATGAAGAGATTTTTCTCCTTCCTGTTGTTCTTGTTAAAATTGCCAAGAAGTTGCTATTTATTTACAGTTAATCACCTGGAGCTGTTTCAATTGCAGCTATATGTGACCTTTTATTCAGAAGGGAGAGAGTTGCTTTGTTGCCTTAAGGTGAGAAGTAAGCATTCTTTTTTTCTACAGACCACTATAATACAAGCCATATGTTGTCACCTAGTTGTTTCTGAGGTGAAAAGAACCGTTCCTTGTTTGTAAATGAATGCTATCAAGCCAAATTACACATGACTGAGCTTTAAACTACTTTTATAAACAAATCCATTCTTAAACCAAGAGTTCCTAGTGCTGCAGGATGCATTTGATGCTTTAACATATTATTATTCTAAGGGCTTCTTATCCTTCAAGATTGAAAAGTTGTATCTTATTGCAAATTTGATTTTTCCTGCTCTCAGCACATTTGTTTCTGCAGGATTTGAACCAGAAGAACCCCTAAGTCACTCTATATATGCAGGCTTGGTATTAATAGTGCTATGAACATTTTGGTTGTTAGTACTGTAAAGTGGAATGAAGAGGGGGGAAAAAACCAACCTCACAGCTGAAATGTTACATTCTTGTTAGTTGTAGAAAATGGAAGATGTTAGTTTTGTCTCGTGATTTTGAAATAATTCAATCTCAGTAAAAGACCTCAGAATCATCTTTTTGGTCACTGTGAGAATACGGTCTTTTAAGATGTAATTTATTAATCATTTCAGGATTTTGAGGGCTTCCCTGCAATATCATTAGTCTCAGTAAAGGCACTGTGTACATATTTCTATGGTACGATGAAGTATTACACTCCTTAATCTCCACTCTGGAAAGACTTTCCCTGAAGTCAAAGGAAGGTTATTTTACTGGCTAAATAAATACTGGTAAAGTGCTAGATGATTGCTCTTGATATTAGTAGAATTGTTTGCATACAGCCCTGATTTACTCTTGTAAAGGTGAACAGGGTGTTTAATCAAAACTTAAGAGAATTTCTTCCTGCATGTTGTCCATGGCTGGTATGTTCAAACGGATGATTTTCAGATAGAGACCAGGCCATTTTATTAGTATTCTTCTTTGATCAGAGGTGTTTACATAGTTTTAGAGAATCAAAATGTGGTGTTGCAGAGGTTCTGTTACAAATATTATAGAAGAAGGATGGAGTTTGAGCCCATCACATTTTTCCAGTGTTTTGGAACAGCAAGAGTGCTACTGAGCTCCCACATCATGGTCTTCCAAAAAATAGTTTTTCTCTGCTTCTTCTATTGATGATTAACTAGGAGCAGTTTCCCCAAGTAAGGAATGTATGTGTAGGAAATGGAGCCTGAACAAGTGCTGTACAGGTAGCTGAGCCAGAAACGGAGAGATGATGTGAACCTTCAAAGACTTCCTCCTGTCTTGGCCAAAAAGTGACAGGCCTGATGTAAATGCCATCCTAACTGCTGACTGTGTCAGCAAAAATGTCAGCCACTCATCAGGTTAGCTGATGCTACAGAAAGGAGAGACTCAAGCAATTAAATTCTATTATCTATTAATTTAATTTATTAGGTGGCAACCTACCAAACAAATGCGATGCTGCCATGCCAGACTCTAGCTGATGGGAGGGGAACAAAAGACAGCTTGCTGAATCCTTCCATATTTCAGGTCCTCTGGCAATTTAGAGATCAGAGGATCAGGCAAAGGCTGAATGTGGCTTGGAGCCAACAGATAATTTATAAAGCAAGTGTGTAATAGCAGAATCTCATCAGGAATGTAGAGAGCTATTGCCTATGGTCCTATTTTTGTTTTATGTTATTAGAATGCATGAAATGTGTTAAGCTCACAGTTCTGGAGAACAAGACTCTTTGGGTGGATTTTCTGAAATAAATGAAGCTCAGACAGCAGCAGAATAAGCTTTTCTGCTTTGTAATATGCTTCAGCAACAGGCTTTTCAAAGGAAAATTGCTTTCTTTCTTAAATTGAAGCTTTTATTTATCATTTCTATTAGGTAAAGATTTTTGGTTTTCCCACTACAGAGAAGAAAAAATAGTTTTGCCATTCATTTTCTTTAAAAAAACGTAGAAAATGTTAAAAACACCACCCCACCCCTTCAGATTTTTTGAAGAGATGTTTCTCTTCATGTTTCTTAAGTCTTCTAAAAAAAGACAAGTCCTGGAAAGCAATACCACTTCTGGTTTAATCACTACAATAAAAGAAAGAAATATCCTGCAAGGAACAAGAAGTAAACTGAAATAAATAATCTGTTCAAACAGTTGAAAATGAGTGTATCATTTTAGAGAGAAATTCATGTGGATGATGAGATTTCACATAAGATACTCTAGTTGTGGGGCTATGGTTTATGCTATTGCTTGTACTGTAATATCTATGCATTTTTCTTTTAAATACATGGTTAAAGTAGTAGTTAACTATGATAATTCTGTAGTGATTTATGTCAATTATGTAGTGTTCATTAATCTTTTTAGGGTTGCATTAGTAACTTAAATACTATAGCTAATAAAAAATAGCACTAGTAATATTAAGAGCTATCTAAAGATAGGTCACTTGTATAAGTTTGTATCTGTTCTATTTCATTTTCATGATCTATTTTGAAAATATCTGTTAATGTAGAGCTTCAGGACTTGGTACACTAGTTGCTGCAGTCTATACAGGGTTACAAGGGCATGGGCTGTGGTGTTAAAAGTGTGACAAAGCTGCTAAGTGTCTAAGTATTTAATAGGAAATATTTGGAAGAGACAGGGATGTCTGATATTTAACATATCCTCTTGAGACAAAGATACCAAGCCAAATTCTCTTCATGACTCACCCTGAACTGCAAAAATGAACAGGTAGTTGTGTAGAGAGTTATAAACATATGTAATCATGTAAAATCTGAGAGGTTACACAAAATGCACAAAAGATAGACTAGGAAATGTTCATTCTGGCATTCTTAGAATTGTCAGTACTTCTCTGCAGTCTCTGTTTTCCTTTCACATTGTAATTATTTTGTCCCCTTGGTAATAACTTTTGTAATACAATAGCCTTTTCCTCAAAAAGATTGCGGTATAACTAAAACCTGTTTTAAACGTAAGTTTCACATCTCTATGTGAAATAGATACACCAGTGATGTCCAGTACAATTTGCCTCTTTTTCAGTACAAATATCTGAATAAACATCATCTGAATGTTTCCAAGGCTTTTTGGATTCTGGCTTATGATTATAAATAGTCTTTTCATATAATCAGTCTCAGAGAGGCATGGTTTGACTGTAAGCTGGTGGCTGTTCTTGTTTGGATAGAAGTTCTTTTGAAGGCTGTGAGCCTTTGGATGTATCCACAGACTCCAATATACAATTTGGTAGATGGAGTCTGACTGAGAATTTTTGGTCCTCAGCACCTTGATAGTTTCTCAACACAGAGCACACACACTGATATCAGCAAACTGTGGTAACTATTGGAAGTAATCTCTGTGGGTGAGACAATCCAAGGACTAATTAAACAACAGAGAAAGAAATAGGAAGAGCAGAGGAGCTGTTGAATGGAAGTGGGTCTGATGGGACTAGAAAGAGGTGAAGGAAGGAGGTTTAGGTGGAAGAGAGGGGAAAAATGTTGAAGCAAAAGTATTTTGGCTGTGAGAAGCACAAGTCTCATAAGAACTCCACAAAATTTTCTGAAAACCCAGGCATCCTTGCTTTGACTAGGATTTGGGGTTGCATTTCCCTGCCTCTGAAGAGGTTACAGGAATGACTCTTTGGAGCAGCGCAGGAGTGAAGGTGCAGAAGGATGAACTCTGTACTCAGCATGTTCACTGGTGAACAAGCTGAGGTTTTCAGAGGCTTGTAACCTAGTCATATTTAAACAGCTCTTTGCATACAACCAGTCCTGAGTTTTAAATTTAAGTTTTTAGATTTATTTTTTTTTACTCTGAAGTATATTATCTGAAATAGTTCTTTAAAAGAAAGACTGAGCATGGAAAAAAATTCTTTCCCCCACTCCTGTTCTAAAAGCAAATTTTATTGATTTTTAAGAGCAACTTAAGCATGTGGCAGATATTCCACAATAACTGCAGTGGCTCAAACTTTGGCTACATGTTCTTGGTGATTTTTTTTGGTCTTTTTTTTTCACCAGTGGAAAATGCCAAGTATACCTTGCCATACATAGTGCTGCAGCTACCAGCCATAATTAGGTGAGTTCACAAACAGATAACTTCACCTTTTTCAGAAATAGACAACAATCAAGCTTTATAAATTCTTAACTAAAAATAAATCAGAAAATCCTGGGTCTTATCTGCCTGGCTTAAAAACATTTAAATCTAAAAGTGAAGCCTGCTGTGTGAATGAAATTAATCGTAGAGCATGGATTCAGGAAAAAAGCCTCTGAGCCACTACATTTTTAGTTGGGTCTCACTGCTTCCTTGTTTTCTAATAGGCCATGAGAGATGCACTGGCCTTAAATAAATGGGTTTGGAGAAATTATGTTAAAATGAAAACACCAATACTAAGACTCTAAGTGAGTTTTACTCTATAATAAAATGTCTGATATAGGACTATCAAAATGTCAAACAAATAATTTTTTCTAATCTTTGAGTTATTTTAATCAGACAAATGTGTAGTAATATAGTTAATACCTATGTTTAGGATAACTTAAGGTATTAATTTACTATTATAAGAGATTTTTTTCTGTCTGCACTCTGGAAGGGCTAATAAGCAACAGCAGAGTTCTCTGTTATTAATCTTTTTGCTATCACACATGGAAACAAAGATTGAGTTATTTATGGTGCATTAGATGGAAAAAGGTTTTACAAATCTGGAGGAAAGGTCTTATTTTGAGTTTAGTGCCACATCTTGGAAAGATCATCTCCTAGTTTTGCTGTTTTACCTTTTCTTGCAGTATATTGGAGTTAATCCTTTGATGAGATCAGTTGAAGCAAAGCATAGGAAATTGCAGGCCAGAATCAAATTGGGATCCTGGTTATTTAGGTATAGAATTTTTCTAAGTATTCTGAAGACAAATTTGTTAAAGTATCTGTCAAGGGTAAGGGCTGGGCTGGCTAATGAATGAGTGACAGACACTCTCTATTAACCTCTCTTCTCTCCATGGGAAACAGAAAGGGAATAAGGGAGACAAACTTAGGGATTGGAAAAGAAAACTGAAACTACTTTAATTAAAACAATAACAATAAAATGAAATATATATAAATATGTGCAATACTATTATCAAACCCACCATCCTCAACAGTAATGACTTCACTGTCACCACTGACAGGATTTCTTAGGTGTGGAGGTTAAAGAAGAAGAAAAATAGTAGAAGAGCATCATGACCAAAAAAGGTCTTGTTTTGAAATTATGTATGAGAATAAGCCTACTTGAAAATAGAAGTTGATTGAAAATGCTTATAAAAATACAGAAAAAAAAATCAGAACTGGGGAACAAAATCAGAGAGACCAAAGAAATTACCTCTACAGCATGTACAAACATCATGTAACATCTAAGAGACAAAAGAACACAAGAACTCATTATTCAACAAAGAAGACAAAAAGTTGAACTGTGTTGTTTCATTTCACTGAAAAGGTGAACTGTGATTAGGAAGTTAACATAATTAATATAATCAACAGGCTACCATAGGGGAATATCATTTATAAATGACTTTAAAACAGGTTTTAAGGGAGATAAACAGAGGAACTTTATCATAACTAATATCCTTAAAGAACTGGCAAAAAGATCTCAAAGATAATCACAACTACTTTGGGGAAGTCAAGGAGAACTGGTAAGGTCCTTGAAGACTGACTGGCAAACAACAAATACAGAAGCATATAAATACATGTTAGACAGTCTAGGTGTTTAAAGCAAGTAATTCGTTTCCCAGTTGCCATATATAGGCACAGGAGAGAAGCAGATATGGAGATACAGAGACTAATCTTAGGCTTCCTTAAGCACTGTGCTCTTCTGGTTTATTTTGTATTGTTTTCTTCATTTTGTTTGTTGTTGTTTTTCCTCCATTAATTGAATTTGAAGCTAATTCTGGCATCTAAATGAGATGTCTAAAATGACACGAGATGCAGTTTGAATATGTCCCATACCAAAGAGGAAAGAAAAACTACAGCATCTCTGTCAACACAGCTTTAAAAAAAAAGTCTTAAAACCCCCCAAACACCTCAGAACAGAAAAATCAAACAAGTTGTAAACACCAAGACTGAAGAGTAAGTGAGGAATAGCCACTTTATTTGTCAAAGCTAAATTTCAGGCCAGGGTAATTTCTTTCAGTGGCAAGGTGAGAGAT
This sequence comes from Bucco capensis, assembly GCA_013396975.1. Taxonomy (NCBI): domain Eukaryota; kingdom Metazoa; phylum Chordata; class Aves; order Piciformes; family Bucconidae; genus Bucco; species Bucco capensis. Next base: position 636 of record VWZO01022486.1, on the reverse strand, counting down.
TTTGTAGAAGAGTGGGAGTAGATGTCATACATCTTGACTTCAGCAAAACTTTTGACTCGTAGGTGTGTGAGGAGAAAAAAAAATGGAAGAAACTAAGGTAAATGCAATACCATCTGGAAAGTAGATTCTGATATTAATTATCTGTGTTTCACAATCAGGTTGAAAGGATGTATCAAGATGAAGGCTGCTGCCTCCAGTAAACTTAGCTATGTTCATTAAACACTTATGCAGAACAGGTTTATTAATTTTCAGTTGACCAAGCTAGGAGGGGATTCATCACAACTCTTCTCCTTATTACCTGAAAAACATTCTAGCAACCAAGTCAACCAGCTAAAAGATAAAATGATAAAACTTCCTTTTCCTTTCTAACAAAGAAAAGAGTGAATCACTAACAAACATTTCCCAGTAGATGGGTTGTTTGAACATAGAACTATTTAACATTCTTTGTATCAAGCAAATTTCTCAGGTATTTATTTCCTCTACTTCTATTTTTGTGAAGCTGAAAATGTCAACAGAGATTCAGTTCAGAATTTTTTAAAAGAGTCTTCAAAAGGTCATTTTTAATGATCTTATGACCTAACAAAGTCTGCCTTATTTATTTTGGAACCTATCAAGGTGCTGAGGACCAAAAATTCT
>VWZO01022480.1:75805-86871 GCA_013396975.1 Bucco capensis | reverse complement strand
TGAGGGGGGGGGTGGAAACCGGGAGGGTGTGTAACACCCTGTATTTTTCTTTTCCATTGTAACATATGTATATATATTTCTATGTTAAATAATTATCCTTTACAATCCAGCCTCTGTACTCTGTGATTTCTTTCCTTTTGGAAAAGGGGGAGGCTCTAAAAGGGCTTCCTTCCGAATTTGTCCTCCCAAACCAGGACACTGTTTTCAATTCTAGGACATGACTTGACCATATAATTTGCTGATGCCTTCAAAACCTATAATCTGATGTTTTCAAGTATCTGTGAATTTGGTAGAAGCTCCCTTCTTAGAAATAATTGGCCTGTTCACTCTTCAGAATTTCAGTTTAAAGGAAAAAGCAGCTCAGTAATTACTGTGAAAGACAAAATAGAAGCCAAGAAACACAAAACAGAAAACATGGTCTCAAGCACAAGCCTAACACACTCCCATGGTCACCCAGTTTCGGACTCTATATCAAAATTCTCCAGTGGAAAAAAGAAGTAGCAATATTTTTTAAAAGGATTTAAAGAAAAAATAACAAGAAGGAGACCAGCAGATAGAAAAGTGAGTTGGATACAGTGAATCCTCATATAACTAGGTAGAAGAATAAAATAATATATATTATAAATTTATATTATTAATATATAAATAGAAAAGCAATTATTATTATTCTAGGTTATGTTTATGTATTCATATACAAGATCACTGAAGAACTACAATTTCACAGCTTTCCTTTAAGAAGAATTTAAAAATATATAGCTGACATCGCTCAAGAGAAATGTCTTTTAATATTATGTTTTGTAATACTATAAACACAGAGATGCTTTGAAGGGCTTGGGGTTTTATGCTAATCTGTTCACTTGAGCACCTCAGGGAAATTTGCTGCTGTGTAATCAACTTCACAATCACTTGAATTCTTATTGCCAGATAAGAATTCTGGAGCAAGACAGCAAGCTCTCATGGCTAGGGATCCTGATGTTTTTCTCTATCTTTCTCAGTTTCTCAACCTAATGATTATTTTTATCCAATCATCATTTAGTCATAATTCTTACAGTGTTGTAAGAAAGGTTAAATAGCCCTCCTCAGTTTTACAGATAGAGTAATTGAAGTGTGCAATGATTAATAAATTACATTTCCTGGGTCAGAGAGAAAGTTCATGGCAGAGCTAATAATAGGATTTATATCTCCGGTCTTAATGATTACAGTGTGACAGCACAGCATCCCTCAAAGCAGAACTTTCAAAACTAAGCATTTAGTTATGACACTGGCAGAATGAGATCCCTTCAAATTGTTTGCTGACCTTGGGCTCATGAATAAGCAAGCCACTCAGTCTGAAGGATATCTATGCTCTGAATGGCATATTCACATTCTACAAACATATTTTATTTTAATATTTTGTAATGAGAATATTCCTGTTGTATAATTCCTGGTATTACTGCTTTGCATGCAACTATAGATTCTTTATTGTAGTAACTGAGCACCACATTTCCGTTATAGGGTCCTTGTGAATTGCTACTATGCCATTTTTTAAGGGGCTTACAACCCAAAATCACAAAGTCTTTGTTTCAATAAATTTTTAAATACACATCTCCTAGATTTTAAGCTGGATGAACCTACCAGTGGATTAACCTTCCTCATTACTGGGTAGAAGTTCCTTTCTATATTCATTCCAATTCACAAAAAGCATAAAATGATGACTGAGCAAAAAGTATGCTTTTTCTGTCGCTAGGCTTGCACGGGTGTTGATCTAAGAATAGCAGTAACCAAGTTAGTTTGTGAACTGTGTTTCACATTAACTCAAAGATGATGATTTAAGTTGGGAGAAAGAAGGCGGCCCATGAAATGAAAAAAACTGGTGGCTGCTGCAAAAGTAGATGAGATGTAAAGAGCAGGAAAGACAAAACAATGAAACATGATGAGAAGGAAAGCACAAAACATTGCAGAGAGGTAGAGAAACCAGAGCTGTCCCTGTAGAAGTAGGAGTATGTCATAGTTAGGGAAAAGATAGCCATGCCTAAACTCCTCTATAATGTCAGAGCTGCACATATAGTTTCAGAACACAGATACAAGTGGAAGTGTCTGCACATTATATGCTTCCAGTTCTGACTTGTTGAGTTAGATTAAAAACTTCCAGGGAAGTGCAGGGTGTTGTATACACATAAGAACTGTACTTAGATATGATAAAATGTCACAGCTGCCAGTCTAAAGCGGGATGAATTTGCATGGCAATTTTATGAGGGTTGCAATTTTTTTATTTTCTTTTCTCTGCAATGAGGAACTTTCCCTGTTTACAGAGAAGACTGATCCTGGATGTTGCATATGAATTTGAAAAGGTCTGGCTCTTCAAATGTGACTCATGACTATTGGACCCCTGTTTTTCAGAGACGAGAGAGCTCTGTGCAGAAATAACACAGTTGCTCCTAGTCTGTGTTGGCTTCTGCAGAGCCCCCAGGAACTGAACATCTCTAAATACAAAAATCTAGAGTGGAGATTTGTCCATGTTAACGTGAGAATCAATTAAGTTCTGGGGAAAGACAAGTTCCTTAAAAAGAAATAAAAGAGAAGGTACTCAGAACAATGCAGGCTTTGCAGTCTGTATTTGGTAAAAACACCTAAGTGGATATTTGTATACTACATTTTTTCCAGTGGCAAAGCTAGCTGAAGAAGTTATCCTCCCAGCTACTCTCTCCTTTCTACTCTGCTCCCACTGCAGTTCTCTGTATACTCTGTTGTGCTAATGTCACTTTTCATGGGACTGTACTTTTATGAACATAAAAGATGTAATGGCTACATTGGTGTGATTTTGCAGTAGCATGTGGTAGAAATCAGCAGGTATTAAGGTTTAAATGTAGGAGAAAGTGGGAGCTTCTTGCTTGGTGCTAGAGAATGCAAATGTGTAGAAAAGCACCACAAGCAGTCTGAGTGCCATTCCTGTAACTTTTAACAAGGATAACTAAGAGTATTGTCTCCAAAGAGGCTCAGTTCAATATGATCTGGTGTGACCCAGTCACTCAAAGGAAGTTTGCTGGTAATCATCATCATGACAAAGCAATTGAGTACACTGGTAAGTCCATTCTCCTGCTACTTCAAAAAATGTGGAGAAAATGAATAAAATAACACAAAAATAGGAATATATGCATCTTTCTTTTAAAATCACTCGCTTACAGAGGTATTTAAAACATTTTTTCCTAGCCCCAAGACTGCCCTTTTAGTTTGATACTTGGATTTTATCAAGATATTTAGTGTGAACTCCAAACACACCCACTGACCTTTAACAAATTTATATCACATGAGCTTTAGTTTTTCATCTCTGTTCTATAAACAAAGACAAAAGCTAGAGTTTTCTCACTTTCACATTAGGTGAGCCATATAGATATTCTTTAAGAGATATACAGATTACCCTTGTATTTTTTATGATGTTTGGAGCATAAACTTATGGGTTTTTTCATTACAAATCTTAAGAAAATCTTCCTCTTACCTGAAGGTAATGGCATGGCCTCAAGGAAGGTTTGATTTCCTGATGAACCAGAGGCTTATCTAAGTTCAGTGATGATTTGCGATAAGCTTCTTTAGCCTGACTTACTGTAAGTGTGGACCAAGAACTCCTTTTCATGTATTTACCATCAGGGGTCATTCCTAGCCCCTCACAAGCTGAACACTTCACATCATTGTTACTTTTGGAAGTCTTCAATGAAAGATCCCCAAAATGTCCCTGGAGTGCCTCAGGATAGCAATGGGATATATGATCTGTATGGTGCCTATTTACCACACTAGGGGTTCGATAAGTGCTATCGCTGTCCAAATTATCATCAGAGCTCCACCAGCTGCTCATTCCAGATTTATGCTTGCCTTCTGGTTTTCGCTCCTTACTTTTACTCCTTTTGCTATGCTTGGAATGGTGCCCATGATGATGGTCGTCCCCTCGACTGTCTCCCTTTGTTCCATTAACATTACCCTTGGATGATCCTTCCAGAGAATGAGATTTAGTAAAAAGCTTCTGCACTGAATGAACAAGATGACGTATTCTTCCCGGGCTCTCACTGCGTTGTTCTGCAGCTGTTGATGTCCTCTGGTACTGTAAAGTGTGAAAACCATCCCGATGAAGAGGAAGTTGTTTCTCAAATTGGTCCAAAAGATTTGCAGGAATACGGTTAATCTTAGGGTTACCGTGAGACATGGTGCAGTCGTCTCTTGAGTCGTAATGTGAGCTGTAGTGCATTCTGGGGAAAGTGCTACTTGACATGTGATCACCCATTACCATGGGCATCATCATGCATTCAGAATGAATGGAGCTGCGTGGTGAGCAACGATGGTGGTCCATCGGGCAACTCTCTGTGGGGCTGAGAAGATATGATTGCCTTGGCTCCTGCCCATGGTGGATATGGTCATGGGTATGATCACAATCTTCAGGGGATGCTAAGCCACAAGTATGAGCTGAACATAACTGTGGTTGGTTGCGACTACCAGATAATCCTTTCATATTCCTCAGAGCCGGAGAGTATCTTTCTTCATTGAAGTGCAGAGAAGGTGACCATGAGTACTGCTGGTCTGTCAGGAGAACATATAAAAACTGTCATGTGTCTGAATAAAAGATTAACTTGCAAAATCTTAATATATTGCAAAACTAACATTTTTTTCCATAAGCTTGATGGAAAGTCTCATCATTCATGGAACTTCATTCACCATTTTAAAACTGTTCAAAATTCCTCACTATGAGCAAATTACGGGGTGAATGCAGCCTCCTTCCTGTTTGCAAAATTGTCTGCTAGCAGTTCTAAATTTTATGAAGCTAATCATTATGTAAATTTACTCAAATAGATTTAATGCATACATTCAAGCATTCAGTTTATTATTTGATGTTTGGAATTCGTATGTCAAGCTTTGTGGGTAGTCATTTAAGTCACATGGATCTAGTTTCTATTTCTGTTGTTTCTCAGTTGGATATCTTAAATGTATCCTTTCTCTATGGATCCATTTTCATATCATAAACTGAACTTCATTTTCTTAAATGAATCTCAGTCTCAGGATCCTAAGTACAATATTCATAAACATAAATAAGAAACAGCAAGGACTAAAAGAATATGAATATACTGAAACAAAGCTTAATTTTTTATATCACTAAACAGTTTATGAATAAGCATTTCATACGAGTTCGACATGTGTTGTCCTTAGTCCAGAAGTATTATTGCTATTCCCATACATGTAAAGTCTTCTCTCTACTGCCTAAGAAAGTTTTCCGGTTTTATGTCCAAATTACAAAATATATTTAATAACTTTATGTTATTCCTGATAAATATCTTGAGATACAAGCTATGCATTTTCATATCCTCAAAATAGAAGCAGAAAAGGGTACATGCACATACATATGCATTTCACACTATGATGAAGTCTTCAGATGGCATTTGGACCTTTAAATCCATCTTTGACTTTATTGTGGCAGGATTGTGCCTAGGATGAAGAATACTTTATTGTTTATTAGTTTAATGATACATTCAGTTAAAAACATTATGTGGAGCTCTGTTGAAATTAGGATGTAATAAAAATATCTAATCATCTTCCACTTCAAGAAATTTAGAGCATTTCAGTTAAGAGATTGTTGATGCTAAAGACCTGCAACAAATTGCATTCTCTACTGAAGGTATCTAATGTAACACTTATTAAAATTAAAAATATATGGGTATTGAGCTAGTTGTGGTTCCTAAACAAGCATGATTACTAAATAAGAATAGCTTGTAAGCAAAGATTTTCATACTCAAGTATTTGATTTTCTTTTTCTCTCATACAATTTCTTGCAGCTGTCAAATGCTACAAACAGAAAATTAAAAGACCTAGAAATGCTTCAATTTGATTTTCACATTCACTTTTCCTCTTCATTTTCATCTTATTTAAGCAACATTTCAAAACCAGACAAAGATATAGGATGCAAGACAATCCTTTAGAAGATCAGACAGATGCATAAGTGTTTAGACAACCCACTTAGCACGGTCTTTATGTAAGTTTGCTCTAAAGATCTAAATAGTCTGGTACATCTGCCCAACACAAGGAGGTTGAAGGCCTCAAACTGACCAGAAAATGGGTGCTTGTTTTATATAACTACACAGCTGGACACTGTAGACTAGCCTGTAGAGATAATACAGTAGCCAACAGCACTTTGAGGGGTTTCTAAGCGTATGACAAAACCCTCCTAAATCATGTTCCTACTGCTAGTGAAAACTCAATGCCTGGATATAGTAAATAAATAGATCAATACCCGCATATTTTTAATTTTAATAAGTGTTATATTATGATACCTTCAGTAGAGAATGCAATTTGTTGCAGGTCTTTAGCATCAGCAATCTCTTAACTGAAATGTTTAGATAATTTTATTACATCCTAATTTCAACAGAGCTCCACATAATGTTTTTAACTGAATGTATCATTAAACTAATAAACAATAAAGTATTCTTCATCCTAGGCACAATCCTGCCACAATAAAGTCAAAGATGGATTTAAGGGTCCTAATGCCATCTGAAGACTTCATCATAGCGTGAAACGCATATGTATGTGCACATACCCTTTTCTGCTTCTATTTTGTTTTTATACTAGTTTCTTTTACTTAATTCTTGGCTATTTTTACATTAAAATAAAAACTTATTACTGTTTATTACTCACTCTTTTGTACTGTCTAAGTTATAATAACCTGCATAAATGTGGTTACAGAAAGGAATTACAACTCTTTCTCTGAAATAATATAATTTCGATTATTCAGTTAAAAATACAGCTATATGTAGACAAGGTAATAAATTAAAACAGTGCATTGGAATTCAGTCACATAAGTAGCACTGTAATTAGTGGTACATAACCCAGTATATTACCAAACATTATCAAGGGAATAATAATGGTCCATGTATTGAACTAGTCTGTGCTTCACATAACATGTTCCCAAAACACCTGACAGAGATTACTGAATTAGTTCTTACAATCATATGAGATGTGGAAGGCACTGTTCTTTTACAGAAAAGGAAATTGGAATACAGGCAACATTTTCCATAGTACTTGTGGATTTGCTGATTTTCATTTTCATAGCAGTATTAGCCAGAGGGAGGTGGAAGGAGGCTCGTCTGTTAGACAGCACAATGAGATCAATCTTGAGACTTTTTGTGAAAATCTTGCACATCTATGAATAAAGGGAACTCTTATACTACATCTTACCAATGAATTTAACGGAAAAAGGAAGAGCATGGCAGAGACTCAGAATGAAAGAGTTAAGACAGGAACAAGAAGCTCATTTAAACGAGTTCCCTAGCACAGAACTGCTAGTTCTTGGTGGTTTCTTTTAGGCTTCACACAGCATCAAACATAACTCAGAAGGCTTCAAACATTTTATCCTGTTACATCCCTAGGAATATTAAACATCGTGATTTGATTGCTCTGCAATGGATGATCTAAGAAGAGCTTTTCCATCTCTCTGGACTCCCTCATGTTTCTAGCTCAGTGCAACAACAGAAAAAGACAATTTTCTGTAGGTTGCTTTCACAGTCTTATATATTTTATGTGCCTCATGGAATGTCGGTATTTATTTGTTTGAAACACAGTAGTCAGAAACTGCTATAGGCATTTAATAAACATAATCAAGATAATTAAAACCCAAATTAAGGGAGCATTTTCCAAAAGTAATCATCCCCTCTAAATCTGCCACAGAGAGTAATTGATGCTAGATAAAGTTCCAAATTACATATGTATCATCTAAATGTATCACTCTAATTAAGTTTAGGCTCTGCTTACGACATCAAACCTGTTCAAGTATCACAGTATCACAGTGTCTCAAGTGTCTTGGTGCCATTATTTCTTCTTATAAATGCTGAAAATCTTCAAAATTTTGCATTATGATCAAGTCATTATCAAGTCATCTGTGCTTTGTAGTACTCAATTTTGTTCAGGAGGCCTCAAAGGGGCTTCAGAGCTCAAAGAAACAATTAAGCTATGGCTGAATGAATTACTGTATGGTACCAGACCAGAGTAATTGACCATGTTCTAGCTCCTAGCCTGACAAAAACATGAAGAAAAATGTGCTAGCTTAAAATTCAGTTAAGCTAACATGTTTTTCTAGCATTTTCAAGAAGCTAAAATTGCGTCTAAGGTCAATGTCCACAGCTCAGATGATTCATAAAAATTCATAAAGATACAATATTAATGGTTTCTTTCTTAATCCTTTAAAAATAAATTAAAGAGTTTGGTATGAAAATGTCACATGTATCAAATAATATCAAACTGGACTGGATTTTTCATCTATGTCTTGATGATAATGGTATCTAGAATAAAATAAAATATAAGGGGTTTGGGTTTTCTGGGTTTTGTTTATTTGTTTTATTTTGCTTTGTTTTTCAACAACTCCTACATTTTCTTAATCATTCTAAAAATATAAAAGTAGTTAAGTAATTGAGGATGCTAATGTCTAGTTACTTAAAGAAAGTGCCACTCTATCTGAACCAAAGAAATGAAGGGAGATAGAAGAACAAATAACCCAAAGAAGATAGAGGAATAGGAACAGAGAAAAATTACATTATATGTAAGCACAGGAATAGCTTTTTATTTTAGTTTTCATCAGAGTGAAATTGAATCTTTCCAGTGATTTCAATGGATAGTCAGATAATAGATAAAGACTGTGGAAGGGGACCTAGACCAAGACATTGGCTGTTACATCAAAGAAAACCCAGTAATTCCAAGTCCTGAAAATCCCTTAAAGTTACCAGAGACTGTATGTATGTATGGCTAGGCTTCGCGAACGAAGATCCAGGGAGGACTCCACCCACGCTCCTCATCAGCGCCTTTTCCAAGCGCGCTGATAAAAAGAGGATAGCGGATAGCACCCTCGAGCCTGCGCAATGGATTTTTTTTAGGTGAGACACAGCATGCGCAGAGCTGGACCCACCCTTTAGTCCTAAGGTTCATCTGCCAGGGCCTAGCAAGCTTGGATGCTGGCAGCTAAGTCCTTAGGATATAGGTTTTATTAGAGTGTCCTTCTCTTAGATGGGAGGCCTTCCAGGGCTAAACGAGCTCCATCTGTCCGGGTTTGGAATCAGAGTTGTCCTTCTCCTAGGATGAGTGCCAGAAGGTTAATGAGCCCATCCTTCCCATACAAGGATTATAGGAACATGGATTTCACTCCCCACACTTTACCGTGGGCAATGAGTTTAATGCTCCCTCTGCTGTCGGCACAGTTATTGCACCAGGGGCCATAGAAAACCCTAAGTGATTTTCAGACTGTGCCTGTACCAGAGACTACTGTACAGACATAAGTCATCCTTTAACCTTGACAGATGGAAGGATTTCTGCATTCCTTCCCAATTATTTCAACTCTTTTCCTGCAATGCCATGTCCTTTCCTACTTTTTCTTTCTTTTTTTTTTTCTTCTGGACTATCTGATGCTATTGAGATTTGCTCTCTTACTCCAAGCAGATGTTAGCTGACCTGTATTCAGAGACTAGTCACAATTTTTAGACCATTTTGTGCCAGTCAGTATCAAGGGAAGAAAGAGAGGTTCAAGGACCAAGAATATTGTTTGAAATAACAAATTAGAATTAATATTAATAGTCCAGGATAATAGGGCCAAAAGCCTCTAACAACGAAAAATAAGAGCTGTGCATCTCTAGAGTTGCTTGAACACTGCTCCTTGCTAAATAGAATCAATGTAAAAACATTGGAAACCTCTCTTACATTCAGAAGAAGTGCATGTCTCCACAAATCATTTTGTGTTACATATTGAAAGCAAGCTTTCAGAGTATGATAATAATTCCTGCAACTGCTAAGCCAGATTTTTGCTTTCATTTAGTTAGTTAGTTAGCTATTGCAAAGCACTTCTTTCTCTCTTGAGAAATTAATTTAAATTTCCTTAACCTTATAAGCCCCTTGGTAAACTGCTTACTCACCTGAAACTTTTGTGCTGTTTTCACTGGAGAAGAAACGGCTCTTTGCATAATGTAACAAGTAAAATGCATTGCTGAAAAGAGATACCTAATCTACCTTTCTAAAAGGGATGATATAGAAAACCAGAGTGCTGTATTGTGCTGTTTCATCCAGTTCAATTAGTGCTGCAATGTATTAATAACAAAAAATACACTCAAAATCTAACCTATAATAAATACAAATATTAAATAATGTAAAAAGAGGTGTATTAATCAAATAAGTACATATTAAATATCGAAAGTCTTAACTCAAATGTTATAGCTGGAGGTTTGTCTGCCCAGGGACAGGGAGCATTAGATCAGCACTATTTCATCATTGTCCTGGTTGCATTGGGACAGAATCCTAGGCCAGCCATGGTCTGCAGGCCATTAGAAGTTTGGAGTCAGTCAGGGCAGCTGATGAGGGGGATGAGGGTAGGGGACTTACTGCTCCTGAGGACTGCCTTCTCATTTATTGTGACCACTGTACTGGACTGAGTATAACTTTCTATACTTTATATTTGCTCTGGTATTAGTTTTGCTGTTTCATTAAATCCATTTTCCCTTCAACCCACAGGTCATTTCTCCTTTTCCCGATTCCTCTTCTCTTCTGGAAAGGAGTCGTCAGATGATAGAGCAAATGCTGTAGTTTAGCCCCAGAGAGTGGAAGTAGGGACAAGTGGCCTGGGGAGACTACAGGGAAATGGCTAGGAAGTATAGGAATGGGATCAGGAAGGCCAAGGTGCAGACGGAGCTGAACTTGGCGAGGGATGTAAAAAATAATAAAAAAAGGTTCTATAAGTATATTAATCAAAAAAGGAAGATCAGGGTGAGTGTTCCCCCTCTGTTGAATAAGGAAGGAAATTTAGTCATGAGGGATATGAATAAGGCAGAGGTGCTCAATGAGTTCTTTGTTTCAGTCCTGCTTGGAGTATTGCATGCAGTTCTGGGGACCTCAGCATAAAAAAGATGTGGACCTGTTGGGACGAGTCCAGAGGAGGGCCACAAGGATGATTAGAGAACCTCCCCTATGAGGACAGGCTGAGAGAGTTGGGGTTGTTCAGCCTGGAAAAGAGAAGGCTTTGAGGGGATCTTATAGCAGCTTTCCAGTACCTAAAGGGGGATTATAAAATAGAAGGGGAGAAA
>VWZO01022480.1:30886-59183 GCA_013396975.1 Bucco capensis | reverse complement strand
AGAAGACAAGGAAAAGGCTGAGGTACTGAACACCTTCTTTACCTCAGTCTTTAACAAAAAGACTGACTATCTTCAGGTCAACTGGACTCCTGAGTTGGTAGATAGGGATGGGGAGCAAAATATCCCTCCTGTAATCCACGAGGAAGTAGTTAGAGATCTGCTGTGCCACTTAAATCCTAACAAGTCTGTAGCTCCAGAAGGGATTCATCCTAGGGTTCTTAAGGAGCTGGCTCAAGAGCTGGCTAAGCCACTCTCCATCATTTATCACTGGTCCTGGCTAACTGGGGAGGTCCCAGATGACTGGAAGCTGGCCAATGTGACGCCCATCTACAAGAAGGGCCGGAGGGAGGATCCAGAAAACTATAGACCTGTCAGCCTGACCTCAGTACCTGGCAGGATTATGGAGCAGGTCATCCTATGTACAATCAAGCAGCATGTATGAGACAACCAGGGGATCAGGCCTAGCCAACATGGGTTTATGAAGGGAAGGTCCTGCCTAACCAACTTAATCTCATTCTATGACTGGGTGACCCGCCTGGTAGTTCAGGGGAAGGCTGTGGATGTGATCTGCCTAGACTTCAGTAAAGCCTTTCACACAGTCTCCTATAGCATTCTACTGAAAAAACTGGCAGCTCATGGATTAGACAGGTACACCCTTCACTGGGTTAAAAACTGGCTGGATGACCAAGCACAGAGAGTGGTTGTGAATGGTCCCACATCCAGTTGGTGTCCGGGCACCAGTGGTGTCCCCCAGCGGTCAGTCATTTCTATTCAAGATCTTTATTGATGACCTGGATGAGGGGATCGAGTCTACCGTCAGTAAATTTGCAGATGACACCAAGTTGGGAGGGAGTGTCAATCTCCTGGAAGGCTGGAAGATGCTGCAGAGGGACCTGGACAGGCTGGGTTGATGGGCTGAGGCCAATGGCATGAAATTTAACAAAGCCAAGTGCAGAGTCTTACGCTTCAGCCACAATAACCCCATGCATNACTGCAACAAGGGAGTTTTAGGCTGGACATTAAGAAGCACTTCCTCATGCAGAGGGTGATTGGGCACTGGAATGGACTGCCCAAGGAGGTGGTGGAGTTGCCATCCCTGGAGGTGTTTAAGAAGAGATTGGACGTGGCACTTAGTGGCATGGTTTAGCTGATGCCGTATTGTTGGCTGGACTTGATGATCCTGGGGGTCTTTTCGAGCCTTGGTGATTCTGTGATCGGTTATGTCCTAGAAAAGTCTATCACTTTTCATTGACTCTAAAGGAAGTCCAGACATGTACAGTTCAGTCATCTACATCTGAATTACTTTCCAACTGTTAGATAAGATGGGGCATCTGAGCTCCACCTGTGTTCTGTGAAATGGGAAGCAGGGTGAAAGAACCCAAATGTGCGAGAAGTCTCAGAGATGTTCTTACACCATGACTCCTCTGTAAAATTCACTTGTGAGAATCCTAGGGAGCCTTGTGTTTAGTTGTATCTTCCCTCTTACACTATTTTAGTTAAGGCAGAAACTGCCTGAAGGCTCTTCTGTCAATATTGGAACTTATCCCGTAGCTTTTTTTTCACTTTTCTTTTAACACTAAGTGGACAAAGTCCAATACAGTTATTTTTACACTGAACATTTATGGAACTCCTTGACTTGAGTGTAACTGAATGGCAACACTACATGTTTTAGTAAAGCCTTTTGTAAGAGGTTATTTAAACACAGTGACATCCCCTGCCTAAATGAATCTTTCTTGTTCAGACTGTTTGTTTTTTTCCTTAATTATAGCAAGTATGATTTATCTTCCTATCAATGTACAACAATAAGGTCAGAATGAAGTTTATAATATTCTTGTCAAATAAAAAAATCTCCTAATAACACAAAATAAGCTGTTGCAATGTATTAACATAAGTATATGTGTAAAAGGAGAAAAAATACTGTTACACTAACTTCTGAGATGTAGTAAGCATGCTCACTTTGAATGGAGTTTTAACTAACAAACACCCAGAAAACACTGTCCATGTTTCTCTTCCAAAAATAGCCACATAAAGTAATTGCGTATAAATCAAAATTTCGATGGATTTAACTTAAAACTGTGACAATCTGTGTAAGAAATTCCAGGAACAGAAACTCAATTTTGCACTATCTAAAAAGTATAAATCTGGCTACACTGAAGCCAGAGGGACATTTTACTACTAGCTTTGTGAGACAGATGTATCAAAATTTCACTTACAGGCTCTATGAGTTTCTGATTTCTTATTGTTTCTGTTATTTTTTTAAATTTAAAAGGTATCATCAAATACTCTTTCTGCAACTATCCTGTTCTCTGAGGGGTAAGATAGAAAGAAAAAGACAAAAGAAGGAAAGTTGATAATTTTCCTTGAACACCTTCTTTTGAATTCTTGGTTGCCTAGATGTTGCCCAAATCAGATGTTTTTCTGCTGGCAGTACTCTAAGTCTATAGAACAGGTGAGAAATTACGAGAAAGATTGGACTAGGAAATTTTTGTCCACTCTCATTAACATTGCCTGGCGCCATGCCTGCTGTGGGCTTTGTGGCTGGAGAAAGGCTGTACTGCAGAGCAGCCTCCTGCCTCCTCACTCTCATGGCTGCACTCAGCCTCTAGGTGTATAAGCAGTACCATTTATCTGAAAGATGATATCTGTACCTAGCTCCTCCTCTGGCGTCCCTGGAAAACTGAAGCCCGACTTGAGCAGATCGCCACCCTCTTCTTCTGAAAAGACAGAGACAAAGTAGCTATTTAGTAACATTGATGTTTTTGTACATCCAGACATAAACTCTCCACTACTTTTTAAATCCACATAGTGATACCTATGACTATTCAGTATCTCTGATACAGTGAAGATGTTGAGGTGCTATAATCTGAACTATCTATTCTTCTTTGTCAGTCGTTCTAGTATTATTGTATTATTAATTTTTAATTTTGCCATACTTTTTCACATCACTAGTGTCACAATAATCATAAATGCATTTTTTTTACACTTTTTCAACTTTGCTTGGTCACATTGAATTCTATTGCCTTCACGTATTTATTCTGGGAAGAATCTTTATTGTCCAGTTATACCTTTAGCATTTCCCATCTTTGAAGATAATAGTGTCACTTATGATTATCAGGCCAATTCCTTTACCTTTTATTCACAACCATTTCAATTCTGCAATTCTGAACTCTCATAATGTTGTGATGGTGGCTTTCTCCTATCAATAACATTTATTTTTGTGCCAGAGACAACGTATGTAATTCTGGAAAAGTACTTAAACTCAGATGGTATGTCTATGCTGTATGAATGCAGTGAGATAGGCAGAAACCTGCTGAATGTCCTGAGTGCAGCTTTCAGATATCCTGCCTATATCTCTTTCAGAATTGCAGCTTGTTGCACCCTTGTCGTGATGGCACACAAAAAATTTGGATCTGGCACCTAGCTTAGATAGTTCTAACAGAGCTGTATATGGAAAATTGGGTCAGTAACTCTTCCTTAAGGTACAAGATTGGCTTAAGAATACATAGATTCAGATACAAAATATCACAGTAATGTTTCATGTAACTACACAATGCTTTTTAATTTTTTTTAAATGTTTTTTCCCTGTTATCATACTGCTGATATCTTAGCTGAGTGAAAGTTGTTTGAAGTATATACAGCCTTCCACTGTAGTCCTTCTTACCATCTGTGTGTGTTACAAACACAGACACCTCAAACAAACAGTGGAAGAATGGAGTGAGTATTCCACAGCTTCTGACTATAAGTTTAATCAGCAACTCTTCAGAGAAACACAAAATCAGATGTACCAGAACATGTTCTGTAGTGCACATTACAGGACTGATGAGTTCTAATTAATTCGGATCAGTTCATGTTCTTCATATCATCTGGCAGACATACCCGTAAGTTTGAACTATCTCAGACTTTTTTTAACAGCACCTCAATTCCTGTATCAGACAAGCTGGTATTTGTTGCTCAGCATTTTGTGTATTGCATTTCGTGTATTTCTTGGTCTTGTTTGGACTCTTTATATATACTATGATTTTTTCCCCAATTATTTCATAGCAAACAAAATGAGTGAATATACTCATGTGGATACCCTTAAAGAATTTTACAATTCCTGAGGTTAATAACTTACAATTGATAACAATGGATAGTAGAGCATAGATACTGCATAGGAAATAAACCATGAGGATGTGAGAAATAATGGATAAGCTGAGCTGTCAGATAAACATCCTGTTTGTAAACTCAGTTGTTAAATAAACTCACTCTGATAAAATACAGCCTTACTAGAGATCTTGTTAAGTGATGGCTAAAATGTCACTCACAATTTAAAAAATAACTGGCATATGAATTTAAATTAAATTTCATTTGGAGAGGTAATGGACAACTCTAATTAAATAAAAGCACAAATTAGGCAGTTTCCATGGAGACTTTACTCACATGATCTGCCTATATTGTATAACTCATATGCCTGTCCTCTAATTTGGCTGCACAGGAGTCAGTCAAAAGAAAATTATAACAAAAATATTCTAATGGATCCTTTACATTCATGCAAGTAACAAGGAGATATTATTGTTAACTTCATAATAAAGATTTACATTGAAACAGTAGCTTTATATTTTTTAAAAAGAAGCTATTAATTTATTCCAACGTTATCATGTACCTATATTAAGAAACACTTAATAGAATGATCTAAAGAAAATAAAATCCAAAACACTATTTCTTCCTTGCAAGAAATCAGCATTAGTCTCACAAGATCTGTCCAAAGCTAGACTAGAATTTTAGGGCCAGGCTAAACTAGACTAAACATTTATGGGTTTGGTGTTTTTGAGAAAAAAAAAAAGAAGAAAAATTCCCTTTTCAAAATGAAAGAGAAAGGTCAGATTCTAACTTCATTGCAAGTATTCCTGGGCAAATATGGAAAATTCAGTTAATCTCTTTCTGCCTCAATTATCCAGGAGAATTAGGATTAGAATTAGTTTCTTTCTTGCAGCTGTCCTATATGAATACATTTGTTAGTGCTAGTAAGCCTGTTGTGTAGAAGAGCCTATGGAAAGCATAAAAAGAATTTCCATCCGGTAAAAAAAGCTGTATCCAGTTTTGAATAGGGTCAGTCGCAAATTTTTCAAAGGAACCTAGAATTCTTTTGTGATTCCCTTAGGTTTATGAATCTTTATGAGGGATATAAGAAGCTCTTAGTAATTAGTTTGCTTCCTAAGCATGAAGACTTCTTATTTATATTTTATAATACCTTTACTTATACAGATCACTAACTCATTGTTTAGATTGTCTTTTCAATAGGTTACTATTAAGGCTTCAGTCCTTGAAGAGATTTATTTTTTTTATTCTTGATTTGTGAAGCATAAATTAATCTAAAGTCACAGTGGCTCTTTCAGTATTGCAAAGAAAATCTTTCTGTGAGGTTGAATTGTACTTGCAAGTCATATTATTCCTTCAGCAACAAATGCACATGATCTTTGTTTATTAATTTTACTTTTTTCCTAAAAACTAGGTTTTGTTATTGACCACAGAAATAAAAAGCATATTCTTCATTCGTAAGCACAGCAGCAGCTCTTGTATCACATAGTAATGAAGTCAGGGAGGTTATTACAGAATTCTCAAGCACGCTGAAATTTGTCATAAAATATGTGTATTCATTTCATGTCATTCACCTCCGGTATCTCGTAGATCCATAGATTTCATCTTGACTTTTGCACAAGGTGAGCCTACTGTAAGAGCCTACTACACTGGACATGGAGTAACATGGTAGTCTTAGAATGGAATATTTCTATGGGCAACGAATTGCAAAGATGATCTTAATAGGATTATTTACAGTTTAAGGTTTTAAACAATGTACAGAACACATAGTCCACAGACAAGGGACACAATTACTAGTTAAAATCCCTTCTCAATATACAGTCTACTACATCACAAACTGGTGTAAACAGAAGGCAAAAACCTGCCTCTGAAACTGAAACAAAAAAATAGTGGAAGAAGTCTTCAGTCTCAACAGGGCTCAAAGTAGTGACAAAAAAATTATAGGCTTTAGAAGTGCAGAGATGTCTGTTTCTATGAAAGCTGAATGTATAGCAAATTGATGTTGTGATCTGCATAAATAGGAAAGCACAAATCCTCATTTACAGCTAGTATCTTATTTTCTATTTTAAAAATGTGACGGATCTGTCAGGCATTCCAGTGCAACATTGCACAGATGACGTTCAAGACTGTAATAGGAACCTTGCACTGCTAAAGTTCTCCAGACTTAAGCTTGGAAATGTCAGGAGACATTGATGAGCTGGAAATGGCTTGACAGATCCAGATGGCTCATTCAACTCTGAGGCCACTGCCTATAGCCGCATGTTCCCACTACAGTGTGAAATTACACAGGCCAGCACTTGAGATCAAACTGGCCTGGCAAAGCGTTTGTCCTCAGAACAAGCTGGGTGTCTGTCAGCAGTGCACCCTGGCTTGTGCTGTTCTTTACCCTGCTAAGGAGATATTACCTAGGGATGTGTTGGCTGGCATGGGCTAAAACCTGGGCAAGGGCATGCACTGTTGTAGGGATGATTGCTGTCACTGCTTAGGCGTGTGGTGTTCTCCTTTGGAAGTACAAAGGGAGTCTTAGCCTCTTCTACTCAGTTTTCTGTGTCTAGAGAACAGGTTACAGTCCAACATGAATCCAAAACAAAACTGGTGAAGGCCACAGAATTGCATCAGTGTGAAGGCTGGGAAAGGAGATGCAGTTAATCTCTTGGGGGCCAATTTTAAATTGTGCCTGAGCTTCACTTGGTACTGGATTACAGGATATTACAGTAGGATATTACTTTGTATTCTGGGCCAGAGAAGTGAAGTTTCTGTACAAGGTAATGGACATACGTTCTCTTCCATCCTATTTCTGTCTGCTTGTGGTCTATGGCCATATTTATAGTCAACACACAGAAACCATCTGATATCATGGGTTTCCTTCAGTTCAATAATCACTTTACCCATTCTTCAGATTTTATCATCCCAGTTTTAACCTGTTGATTTACTCTCTGAGTCTGACCTATCAGTTTAGTTCTCTTTCTTCACCTGCAAAGTTTTGCACCAAGATATACCTTTATGTTGGCCCTCAGTTTTTATGGATTCATTCTGTCCTTAATAACCATCTCGTAATTATACTTCTTCCATAACCTATCCATCCACAATATAGGCCCCAGTCTCAGTGGGACACACATACCTAAAAAGGCTCACATCATCAAGACTTATAATCAACTAACTGCCTTCTCCATCACCATATGAGAGCAAGACTGAACTACAGCTGTTCTCAGTTCACTGGATTTTGATTTCTTTATTATTGGCCTGCTCTGGACCCCCTACCAATTTTTTTTCTACGTGTGCTTTTCTTTCAGCCTGTAAGCTCCCTCTGGTAGCTGTTGTTCTTTTAGTTCTGTCTTGTAGAGCACCTGCCATATTAAATCTCACAACAGACAAAAGAAAACACAAGCCAAAAAATACATGGATTCAACAATAGGTGCAACTTCATTTGACCACATAATTACAGAGCATAAAAAGTGTCCAAAGTATGAATACTCACCATATCACTCCATGATCTGAGAAAACCAAATTTTCTCTTCCAGACTAGAGATACTTAGAGCTCTAGAAGGGATACCTCCTGTACCTCAAAGTCCACTAGCTTGCTATTCAATTAAAGCACTTCTTGCAGGTTGCCTTTGACCCTAGCCAAAGATATCCCCAGTTTGCTACAGGATGTGTATCACTGAGCACTGTTATTAGGTTGATTCTGACCTAAGGCAAATGACCAAATGCCTGCACACCTGGGTGCTGTTATGGCTCCCGCACCTCTCCTTTCAGGCAGCTAATCAGCTTGTTTTGGACCTTCTCCAAGTGGCCAAAATCACTTGTGGCAAACCTATTCCTTTTCTCACCCAATCTCCAAGATCAAATATATTCATTACTACACAAGCCAATTTCGGTGAGGATTTTTTGAACACTTAACTTGACATAATTGGTATCATTGACAGCTGATGGGTTTTATGTGTGGTAAATATGATTACATAAAATACATTACGTAGCAATGTAAGCCGATATGGAAAGCCAATACCTTTTAAATGAGCCATTTTTCCCTTTCAGAAACAGCAATAACCTCAACAAGGCTTGTTCCTGGAAAGAATCACAGGTCTGGGGCAGCTGTAGCAGGCAAAGACTGATGGATCAGGATGTCTCTTTGCCCTATGTTTTCATTGTCCCATGGATACTACTGAGGTTATGCTCAGTGGCTTAGATCTATCCCTCAGACTTGATGTATTTTCCACTCACTGGTCGTTTGCCCCTACAGGGACCTTCATTTCCTTCCTCCTCACCCTTCATGAGCCACTGCACTGCACTTGCAATGCAATTCTTGCTCTTTTAATCTGCTTTCTTTCATCTTTCTCATCTTTAACAAGTTCCCTTGTCCCATATATCTCTTTTTTCCACCTCCTTCTCTTTCCTTTTAACCCTCCCCTACCAGTCTTTCCTTTGTCTTCTTCCTCCTCTTGTTCCAATCTCAACCATAATACTATTGAGGTACAAGTAATATGTCTGAAGATTTTGTGCATGCATGTGTAGTCCCAACTGTGTTCTCTACTGAATTATTTATACCACAAGGTCTTTAATGAAGGACTGCAAGTAATTAGAAACAGCGAAGCAACTGTTTTCTCTTCCCATAGCAATTTTCAAGTATGAATTAAAAAAATCTCATCTTAGAATTAGCTTAAATTTAATGAAATTTTTAAGTGAGAGTCTAAGGGGAAAAAAGCATCTATATTTTCACAATAATTCCATGCAGTGTTGACCTTTTTGAAAAGTTAAAAGAGATCTAAAGCATCACATGTTCAAACTGGAAAAATAAAATTTTAAAAATTGTCAAAATTAGATGTTTCAACAATTGAAAATCTCTTCCCCACCCCCATCCTGAATTTTTACTTACAAAATAAATTTGTTTGGAACTGACTCATAAAGAGTTTCAACTTTCAGTTTGTGTTTTAAAAAGACAAGGCTTCTACCAGCTACTTCACCACA
Source organism: Bucco capensis (assembly GCA_013396975.1). NCBI lineage: Eukaryota > Metazoa > Chordata > Aves > Piciformes > Bucconidae > Bucco > Bucco capensis. The sequence goes on along the minus strand of VWZO01022480.1, from coordinate 50,141 downwards.
GAGAGCTTTCTCACTAATGCATATGAAGACAGGCTGAGGGATCTGGGATTGTTCAGTCTGGAGAAGAGAAGGCTTCGGGGGGACCTACTAGTGACTTTCCAGTACCTAAAGGGAACCTATAAGAAGGCTGGAGAAGACCTATTTACAAAGGCCTGTAATGAAAGGACAAGGGGCAATGGTTTTAAATTGGAGATGAGTCGATTTAGACTTGATACTAGGAAAAAGTTCCTTAACACAAGGGTGGTTGAACACTGGAACAGGTTGCCCAGGGAGGTGGTTGAGGCCCCATCCTTGGAGGCATTCAAGGTGAGGCTTGACAGGGCTCTGGGCGACCTGATCTAGATGGGGATGTCCCTGCCCACTGCGGGGGGGTTAGACTAGATGACTTCCAGAGGTCCCTCCCAATCCAGATGATTCTGTGTGATTCTGTGTGATTTGTTTAGTGCTCTGCACACTGGGTGCAACCCTCCTCAGGTCCTCTCTGATTGCTCTAGAAACCGTATAATATATAACATGTATTTCTGTGATTGCTTAGGATACAGACAGACTGACACATTACATTTTAAACCCAATTACACTGAGGCTCAAGTGGACCTTTCTGTTTATTGTTTTTGACTTTCAACTCTAACCTGAGCAGCTACTGCATTATTTGGACTTTCCCTATAACATAAACAGAAAAAGGTGAGAGTGAATCAATTCTGTGTGTGGCCAGTGAAAAATGGAAAGTAAAATAACAAGCTGTGTATTGCGGGGTGGGCAGAATCAATATTTAGGATGTTGCAAAAAAGGTGTGCAGGTGCTTGGCCAGTTCCCAATCCTAAAGTTCACTGGATTGATGTCACCAAAAGAGATGATTTTTTAAAATTAATTTCGCAAACATATGCTTTTCACTGAAGCACCTTGGAGCCTGGGTATCATTGTTGTCTACTGTTAATGGAGAGAAGTGGATTAATTGCTGTCCAGCCCACCTCTCCAGGGTCTAAGGGGAGTGCTGGGTGGCTGGGAACTTCACCTTGTTCCTCAGCTGAGGGTTTAAGGCAAAATGACATTTTATCATCGGAGAATCATAAATACTTATTCTCAGCAAAGATGCTATCTGTTCAGGTCACTTTGCTGTCTGCATTTGTGTTTGTAGGTGCTACAATAGGAGGCAGATGACCTAAATTTCTTCCACATTTAGGCGCTGCTAATCCTACTTGGGCTACAGAAGTAAAATGGTTTCCAGACCTAGTTCACTAGAAGAATTTCTTCTTGAGAAGTCTGTACATTGGCAAATACTCATGCAGAGCCAAACTTACTGACATGATTCATGTGAGCTTTTTCTACTCCTGTATTTGCAATACGGTAAAGGAACCCTGCGTGGATGTCAGCCCGGCCTTTTCCTGCCTGGTAACAATGAATGGTCAGGAACACATTCAGCTCGTTCCTTGGAGGAACTCATACAGTTGACAACTCAACAAAAAAAGAGTTTAATTGTTTAATAATAATGGTTTAGATACCTGATCAAATTTTGATGGTTTAATGTGCTTAAGTATATCAGCTTTGCTGGTGAACTCTACACCTGCCTGTAAGGTAAGTCAAATTACTTAAGCCATAGCCTGGGGGTAAAAATATTTGGAATTATCTTATATTTGCTAATAGTATAATGGTATAAACAAGTTCAGTTACCAGGGCTCAGCAGATACACGATCACTTGCTAAACTGCAGCAACCGAATTTGCTGTGGCAATCACAGATGCAAAATATACAGGGAAATAACGCATTGTTCAATTTCCAGTTACATTTGGGCAGTATCATTACCTTGAACAACAGTATCTTTCAATTGCAGTCCATTTTTTTGCACAATCTTACTTGAATAACTGTTTAGGACATCCATAAGCATTTGCTGTTAGCTGAGATGTTACATGCTGTCATGCAGTATTTCAGCCATGGCTACATTTTCAAGGGAAGGAGGAAAAAGAGTCTTCAAGATCACATTACAAAAGGAAAACAAAGGTTTACTTCTTGCTTTTCCATATCTTTGTTTATTCAAGGCCGTAAATAGGGCCACCAGAAAGATCAGAGAGCTGCAAATGGAGTATTGAGATTTTCCTTTCTGATGCGCTGCTCAAATCAAGCCCAGGCTGGTAGTGACAAACTCATTGGCTGAAAATGAATTAGTGAATTCTGTCAGTCTTTACAAGTGAGGTGTCCATCATGACAAAACTTTCACCTCACCTGTATTGTCTCAGAATGAACAGTTAAGGGGACTAAAATAACCTGTCAGCTTCTCACTCTATCAGAGTCAAGCCAGAACTGGGAGTCTTGCCTCCACATAACCATTATTCACCCAGGTAGTTGGATATGGTTCCTAGACTGCGATTCTGGTATCCGTTAAGGACATTTGTGTTTAAGAATGCAAAACTGGATCGTCCTATAAAAATCCCTGAGTAAGGCGACCTCCACATATTCAGCAATTTGGCCTCCCAGTAATGGGATTATGACCTTAAATCAGTGCTTAATTTCTACTCTTTCAGGTCAATAGCAGTGATTAGTTGTAATGTTTGACTTCCAGTTCCATTTTTTAATGCATATGTAATGTTGTCTGCATTTGACTATTGCTTTAATGATTATAAATGACTTTATTTTGAAAGTAGTATAACTTTTTTTATTCATTCTCCAGAATCCAACCAAAAAGCCAATTGGAGATGAGTTATGCAGTCTGTTTATACAAAACTGTAATTTAGTTAAACTTTGTTTTGAATTAAACCGAAGAAAAATGGCAAAGGCACTGAAAACATGCCAAGTATTTACACATGTCCAGAGGTACATGGCTGTATGAAAGTGGCAGCTAAAACTAAATATAGCACAAAGATGTCACCCTGAAAAAATCATATATCAATGACTTCTAGCCATTAGTTTCTATCACTGAAAGCATTTAATGGGTTAAAGTTGACTGCTGCTCCCTCAGTTCTTATCTGTGGAATCACCTCCCACATGACATCAGTGCAGATGATCACCTGTGGGAGCACAGATAGCTATGCTCTATGCCGTACACACAACTGCAGTTTCTTATTCAAAACAATCTCTGAGCATGCCTTACTGTATGTATCCCATTTTTTTTAATTTCTTGATGAATTTTTACATGACTTACTCCTTGATGGATAAATAAAGCTGGTTCTGTTCTTGTTGTTAGGTTTTTGTTGTCAATGTTTTGTGGGGGTTTTTTGTGTTCATTTATTTTCCTATTCTTAGAAAATATCAACTCACTGAGACTTAAGGGTTTTTTTCAGGGATGTATCAATTTAGATGAAGGTTTACCCTTCCAGTCAAAGAGAGAAGGAATTCTGCCTCTTGCTTTCTTGGTCCATGAGTACTCTCACCTTTTATTTTCTCCCCATCCCATGGGAGAGGGGACTAAGAAAACAACTGTGTGGGTGTTGGGCTGCTGGATGGATCAAGCTACCACATAGCTTCATTGCAGTTCTGAAATCTTGTGATCTGGACAAGTCCCGTGATAGTGAAAAACTGTTCTCTGTTCAGATCAGTACAATGCAGGTGTTAGGTCCTCCAAGAAAGACCAGTACATGTTTGAATACCCTTCACACTCACTTTGAAATGCTCATCATTTTCACAACCCAAATCCAAAATTTTGAGGGTATTCTTTTACTGCTTATTCCATAAATGGGAGGGAGAAGGGTTTTTTCCTCCAATGAACTTAATCTAAATTTTTTTTGTGGATAAAAGGGGAATTATCAGTGACTTCCTTCTATCAAGCTCAGTTCTGTAGCTTTCTGTCTCCCATATGCTGATTAACTGCTGAGGTTCATCTTCAGCCCTCTGTTCTCATACATATACACATACCTGCTCAATATCATATGCCTTTCTATTAAGAATGATTACAGCATGTGTAACTTTAATCTGGTTTAGAAATCAACAGTTGCTAAGCAATAGCACCAACAGCTTTAGCCACCAAGTATAGATAGAGGGTCCTGGAAAAAACTTCATTGAAGCCTGAACAGTAGAAGCTTTGTTGCCATCAGTACTGCAGCTAACTACATCAAATAATCTGCAGAATCAATTAACAGAAATCACACTTCATAAATACGTCCATGGGTAATGTTGTCCAGGACAGCATGACAGGGCTTGCTTTGCATTTGCTAAGTTATGCTATTGGTGTTCTGGACATATGGAACCAGCCCAAGGTAGACCCAGGAGCCTCTAAAACATCTCCATCTGATTTCCTTTGTTTGGTTTCTCACTTGGCAACATCTCTCCTCAAAACTCCAATTAAAAATTATAAATAAGAAGCAAAACTCCATTAAAAAAACTCCCGAGCAGAGAAATAACATGATATCTGTAAATTACTGCTCAGTCTGCATACTGTAGCCATTACTCCCATTAATTCTTCATTTGGGGATTATGAATAATAGTCTTCTAAGTTTACAGCATCTCTATATGTGTGCGTTGATCAGCTCATGGTTTCATGATGCTAAAATGCCAGATAAGCAATGAAAGAATTAATTAATCTTATTCTACAAGTTACTCTTAGTAGTATGAGAGTACTTCTAATACTTAATAGAAGAGTTATTAATATTGAAAATAGCTCATTAGGAAAATGCACAATATGGGACAGCAAGGCTGAAAGTTAGGACAGCCTGACATTTCCTTGAAATGCTAGAGCCACAGAATTTTTCATCCTGGTCTGTTTTTAATGAAAAATCATAACTTCAAGGATGAGTAACATCATTAGAAATGCTAATAAAAGCAAGCAAGAAAAAAATATTTGGGTGCCATATTTAGGAAGACACAGATAGATAATATCTCAATTCATGGAACTGGCAAGGAAATGTTGTGACAACATACACATAAGACTTCTGGAAATGAACTTACAAGCCTACCATTAATAGTAAATGAATGCATATATAAATGGAGTGGCAATGCAGGACTGCACTTTCAGTATCTATTGAATCAAAAAAGTCATAATTAATTGGCATATATATTTATTTCCATTTACAGGAATCAGACTTCCCCTAGAGATGCATCTAAGATTAAACAGAATGTGTCAAATTATTAATCAAGTAATTTCAGTATTTCAGTCTGTAGTTTATGAAAAGTACTGTAGAATTGTTATTTTGTTGTTTATATTATGTAGTGTGTTATAAACTCCTTGAAACGGTCTCTTGGAATCTTTCACAAATAGCCACTGATGCTTCCCGTGGTTATTTCCACTCTCCTTGCCTTTCTTCTACCCATTTGACCATAATTAGGAGGAATGTGATACATCTGTAGACAGGAAAACATCAGGCTGAAAAATGAAACTTCCTTACATATTGATCCATTAGATTATCAAACATAAATTTTATAGGTATAGTGGTAGGAACCTACTATGTGCTTGCAAGTGAAAACCGGAAAAATCTTGAGCGAGCATTCTAAGGAAGAGTGCAATGTTAAACACATTAATAGAATCCTTCCTGTCTAAAATGTTTGAGATATCTCACTGTAGGAGTATATATATGTGATACTGTTACAGTCTCCCTGATCCTAAGAGCCTTTCCCACTATTACCAAATTCTTTTCCTTAGTCTTGCCCACAAATAGTCCAAATGTTTTTAGCCAAGAATATTTTTCTCCTATTGTTGATAATTGACATTAAGAAATTACATATTTTGCTCAATATTCTCCATTTTCCATAGCCAAGTAAAAAAATAGTGGGGGTAACCTCTCAGAAGGTAATGGGAAGGATCTTTCATCATCATAATTACATGTCTGGACTATGCTCATTGTTGAGATTTCACTGCATGTACCATTTCACTGACTTCTTTCTTAGATTTTTTTTTAAATGTATAATTTTTCTTATGGCTTCATATGGCTTCTTGGTGGTTCCTTTATGAAGTTAACTTTCTTTTCAATACGTGCCCACATTTCTCCTCTACAGGAAATAATATGCCCTATAACAGCCTTGTACGACCCAAACTTGGCTTTTCTCAGCATTTCAAAGCTACCAATTATCTGCTGAGAAAAGCACAGGCATTCTTACTTTGCACTTCTGCTGTGCCTTAATTAAGTTCCTCATTAAACTGTAAGTAATTAGCGTTCCCTGGTATTTAAACTGATTTTTTTTATATCAGAGATTTATCTAAACACGTTCAAGATTTTCTCATCAGCTATCAACACTCCACTGCTTCTCTTCATCAATCTCACATCTGTTTCATCATTCTGAATCTCCTATAACACAATGTATCAATTTACCTCCAAATTCAGTAAGCTTATTACAACAGCTGCTTATGTACATACCACTGGAGAGAAAAATGTTAAATTAAAATGGAATTGGGTATTATTTTGTCTGGATTTGTTGCAAAGGGTGAAAGGCCAATATTTGTTTGAAAACTATTTAAAAGAGATAGCATATGAGGTAAAAGACCACTCATGAGCAGATATAACAGTTCACACCAATCAAGCACTTGCGTAAAGCCAAGCCTCATAGTAAAAACGAGAACTCTTGGTAACACCAATGCTGCTTAGAAAAATATCCAACGTTTTCTGGTTCCTGTTTACATGAGTCAAAATGTTTTATGAAGATGTTTCGGTCCTAACAAAGCCTCACCAGAAGTCAGCAGGATAAATTAATTCATTTTCCCTTGGATCCCTCCCTCTGTTCCTTAGGAGCATGGCTGCAGCCCAGAGACCCAGCCAGGCAGCATTTGCAGCTCTGAGACAAGCTCATCATGGGAACTACTCAATCTGGTAGAATTCTTCTGGCTGAAGAATTAAAAATTTTGGGAGTTTTATGTTGCATTAGAATTAAATAGAATTACAATATTCTTCATTAATTGAATTTTAATCTGTAAGTCCAGTTAGAGCTTCTACTTTTCTAAAAAATGTATTGGGGGAAAAAAGGGAAGACAAAGTACCTCCTGAAAAAAATAAGGGAGTTTTTCTGAAAGAACACAGAAAAAAATATTCCTAGAAAAAGAAGGTAGAGAATAATACTGAACAAAAGTGACAGTGTCTTTTAAAGGAAACTGTGTTCAGTCTAAGAACCAAAGAACCTTTAAGCAGTTCTTTAGATATTAATCAACAGAACCTAACGACTGATAACTCAGTGCTTGAATGAGACATCAGTTTACCTGTTTTAGTGATAATATCCTTTTACCACAGAAGATTGTAATGTTGTCCATCTCCTCAACGAGAGCCAAGAACTAAAAGCAAATGGACAATCAGGGATCTAAGATATTAAAGAAGTTTGTGTAACCAGATCTACTTTGATCTAAGGAACAGAGGACCTTATTTTTGTGTTTAATTTTATTTGTATAGATGACTACTTAAACCAGATATTATCCTTCCCACTTAATCATTAAAAGCTTGAAGACAACTGGAAAGCCTTTCCAACTCAATAATCAGTTAAAAACCTAAAGGTAAAAAAGTAACTTTTTAAAACTTTATAGAAAAGTAGGGAAGTTTCCCCATTATTTTTAAGTTTCAGGTATATTTTAGTAACAATATTCCACCTGGTATACAAAATAACACTTGGCCAAAATGAACCTGTCATTTTTTCAATTGGCAATGACTTCTGCTTGTTGAATTAATGTGTATTGTGGTGGCTCTTTGTGGGTTACAAAGTAGCAGTAGGTGGTGCTACCACCTGCTCTTATTGTTTGTTTGTTTTGGGGTTTTGGGTGTTTTTTTTTTGCTTTTAATGATTAGCAATAGAAATAGAATCTAGTTTATGTCTGGAGTCATAAGACTTCTGTCTTCAGATATGCCAACTGTCTTCTTTTGTCTAGGCAAAGTCAGCTCTGTGAGAAAAATAAAACAAGGCCCAGAAGATAGCTTTTCAAAACTTAAAAATTTGCTGAAATTGTTTTCCAAGCAACTAAGTCAATGTAAAAATATACTATGGAGATAATATCTGCATTAGGAATGACTCACTTGACAAACATCTTTTCTATTGCTGCTTTCTTATATATCAGAGTATATTTCAGAGTATCCCTTCATACGAGTTACTATTATATGAGGCTTATTTATGCTATAACAAAATATTTACATCCAAATTTCTATCATTGTGCATCAAAATTAAAACCTAAATCAGATTAAATGTAGTAAATTCATAAATGTTTTTATTCATCTCCCTTTCTCATTTTAGTACTCTCTTTTCCTTACTATTCTGGTATTCTTATTGATAACTCTTCTTCATGTGTCATAGATGCTACACTATACTAAAAAATCTGGAACTTTCTGAACATCACTCTGTTGGCAGATACACTGCAAACACCATCTCCCTTCACTCTCTGGGTCTTCTATTTGGAGAGTGATACATTTGTAACTGGGAGCTGGCTTTCCGCATTTGTAGTGTTTAGTGCAAAAGGGACAAGATGAAGCACTTCAGGCATCACCTCTCTACAGATAACAGCAACAAGAACAAGGCAAACTACAAAGACTCAAATTCAAAATAAAGAAATGTTAATCATGCTCTATAAGATGTAGAAATGTGTGAAGGAAAACCCAAAAGTAGCTCATTTAGTTATTTGAAGAGAACCTTATGATAAAAGACCTCTTCCTTCATGATGATGGGTTCCTTCATTCCTAAAAATAAATATGAGTTGATGACAATGATCAAAACGCAAGTAAAGTACAGACAGGAGTCAAACACACCATTGATTCAAAGTTTTAAATGATTAAAAAATATGAAGGCTTAAGTTACATATGGCTGACCAATAAGAAAGTTGAAAAAATATTTTTCAGGATTGACTGAGAGCATAACCTGCATATAGGGCACCTGGAAGTTGCAGGAAAGTTTTAACTTTTATCGGGTAGGAATGAGTGGAAGATTCACACAGCTTTTAAAAGGAGTTCACCTGTTTAAAATGAATCAGAGAGTGAAAAAAGCTACATAACAGTTGCCTTTGCAAAGATTTTACTTTCATGGAACTGCTTTTGAGCATGCAGAGAAAGCACAACTACAAGTGTGGAAGTATTAATGAAAGGAAAAGCAATAAGTAGAAAACGTGAAGCATTGCTCTTGTAGGTGAATGTCAATGGAACTGAGGGGTCGAATTGCAGTAGGACAGTTTGCTGAAATAAATGAAGAATCCATGTGGTAAGGTTAAGAGTAAAGTAATATTTTTACCTCAGCTATTCTCTGCAGATCTGTACTGTCATTTCTGCTGCTAGACCATAATGGAAAATTTGACCTTTCAGCATCCTTTTCCCTAAATTTGTAGTGATAAAGATTTCATTTTAATACACAACACTGAGTTCAATATTCTAATCTTGATTTTCAAGAGAGAGGTTAGTACCACTGCCCATGTTTTCTGGTGCATGGAGGCTCTAATGCCCTGGTCTATCAAAGGAAAATGAACTAAAATCCACAATTGCAGTTAACTTTCTAGAAAGGAAAAGAAAAAAAAATGGTGAAGTGGAAACATCTGGATAAATGAGGGAAAGCTGTGAATCAGAAATTCGTGAGTCCTAATTACTGGTTTTGTTGCTGGTTTGATTTGAAACCTTGGGCAAGTGACAGATTTTCTACCCCGGCTTCTTAATCTCTGTAACACGAAATGCAGCTGTGCCCTTCAAAGACGGCTCATGAGTTTCTAAGTTTTCTTAAGCCTGCCTTGCCAAAGTGGCTGCAGTGGACCCACTGAAAGCAGCACTGAGATGGAGTGGAGTGTGCAATGCTCATGGAAGGGCTGTGTGTCCATCCACCTGTTCTTGTACCACTGCTTATTGCCTGCAGTGCAACCAGGGCAGCAGCCGCTCCCACACACTGAGCTCATGCCTTCACACCTCCACTGATCTCCACCTGCCCCTCTTCAGCTTGCAGGCTCAGAAATATAATGATTATAAGTAAGATGGCTGTAAAACATAATATGAAGCAGGTTATTAGTTATGTACTGTTTAAATGCTTGTGTTCTAGATCCTAAACCACACATTATAGGTACCCTAGCACACTGTAACAGCTTGTTATAGTTTGAGTGAAATAACAAGATTTGTGGCTTGGAAAAGGCAAGATAACTTCAACTACTTTAACAAAAAGCAGTAACAGCAGACAAATATATACAAATATAGATAAAGAGCCAGCACCAAGATCCAACCCTCCCGCTCTTCCTTCCGGTCACTATGTTAACATAGTTGAACTCAGGGAGGGGGAAGCTGGACCTCGGAGGCTGAACTCAAAAGCAAGAAGCAGCAAAGCTGTGCACAAAGCAGAGTTGCAAGGGAAGAGAAGGAGAGAGGGCAGAGGGAACTGCCCCTTAAATTTATACTGAGCATGACGTGTATGAAATGGAATACTCAGCTGGTGAGCTTGGGGTCACCTGTCTTGCCTGTTCCTTCCCTATAGGTGCAGGCTCTCACCCTGCACCCCCCTGACTTCCCAGTGGAATCACAAAGGGCTTACATTCCAGTCCTTAGCTGTAACCCAAACATTTAGGCCTAAGCTATTAGAAGCTGGCAATGTTTTGAAAACATAATGCCAGCTTTCAGAGAAATGCAGTAATTTTTAAAGGAACCTTGGCTAGAAGCAATACCACCTTAGCAGAATCAATTCTGCTCCAGCCTGAACTAGGACACAGCTCATTCAAAACCAATAGGGAAAGAAACTTAAATTCTGTTAAATTATTTTGGATACAGGTTTTTATTTCACCATATGTGCTCTTTATAGATCAGAATAACTAGATACAGAATTTTAAACATACAGGAAGAGATATTCCCAGTAATAAAGACATTGCAATGTAAAGGCTGGATTCAACACACAAACAACAAAATACATTGCTAGTTGCAACAACTTAGCAACACCTGAAGAAAATGAAGTTGTTTGCAAAACAAGCAAAAGAACAAAATAAGGAAAATAAACTGCTTTTCATTTAAATAATTTTAAGAGAATGTGGCAACACAAGTATTAGAAAATGCTATTCACCAAATCAGTATTTTACTAGAAAAGCTAATTGCTTTCCTTTGACTAGGCTATCAGCATGGGATTGTTTGAGTTTATTTTATTCTTTTATCTGCTGTCGTAATTTCAGTTTGCACTGAAGTAAATGAAAAGAGAGATTTTCAGCACTCGTAAAGCTAACTGAATTATTCCTACAGCAAAAATAATAATAAGAAATCTGACTAGAGAATGTATTCAGATACAGTACAAAAATGCATGTGTTACCTCTAAAAGTCATTAGGCACACTGCTATGGAATAGCAATTGTGTATATCATTGTCCTATGAGATAGATTTGTTTTTTTTTTTTTTTGAGGGGGCAGGAGGGAAATAGGCAAACATAAATATATCAAGTTAGTTTCTATTTTCATGTAAGGATCACTCACATTTAGACTGTATTTAATATCATTATATATGCTTTTTTACTCCTACACTATGGTCTTATCCTGCTCAAGGGAATATCTAGATTTTGTTTCCATGGCACCATTTACCTTCCCATGCCACTTGCTCTTTGTGAATTGCTAGAAAATCCTGAGAAATCATTGTACCAATTGTACCAATACTGAGTTATCATCATAAGCTGTGGAAAGGTAGAAACAAAGCAAAATGAACTGTATTTCTGGATTTCTTGGATCAGTGTTTGGTTTTGAGGGTTTTTTTTCTTCATCTGTAAAAAAATCGCTACATTTCTAGTCCAGCTGTATCATCCTGGATTGAAAGGAAAAGCCTGAAAGTTATATAGATGAGAAGTATTGTCTACAAGCTGTAAGTAAACTAATAAATTAATGCCTAGGAGCATTCCCAGTCTCTGATGTGTAGTCAGATATACCAACAACATGTTAGATTGGTTTGTGACATGTTTTTAGCCTATGCCACCTAGAAAGAAAGAAAAGAAAAAAAAAAAAGTCCTGAAGTGTTTCTAATAGTGGTGTGGTGTGGGATAAAAGCCTTGTAAGGAGATGAGCAGACCTCTGCTGTTCCCACTGGTCACCTGGCATGCAAGCATCCATGCGCACAGGTCAATTTTGGAGGCTGCCGGATCTACTAACAAAACATAAGACACACCATGCCAGCTGATTTTGCTGCCCAGCACCATTCCTGGATATTTTTAGTTTACCTACATAGATGGAGCTACAATATCCACCCCAGGCTGGAATGTTGAGTGTAGCCAACAGCTTTTACAGCCATCTCACCATGTTTTATAAAGGCATAAAACTTCTAAATATCTGGCTATAATTTGTTACCTTTTGTAAGATATTATGAGTGATCTTTAATTCCTTCCTAACTATACACTTAATTAAGGTGTCTTCATGTGTGCTAGGCATCTGAGCTGTTATATACTCCAACATTTATTCAATATAGTCAGTGGACTATATTGAACTATGTTGGACAGTGAGCCAAGGCTCTGCTGATGAGACCTTCACTAATTATAACGGGAACTTAGACATCTAGCCCACCTGTAGACACTTACATTTGACATTATAATTCTGAACTGAGTTCTAACACATTTATGATTGCCAGCATTATCTAAGGTCATTCTAAACATATGGACTGTAGAAAAACAGAGTAATTATCTTTATTTAAGAACTGTAAGCGAAGCTAAAGGACCAAATGATAAATCAAGAAAGCTGAGTTTTAATTTATATGTGAAATCTCATTCCTTCTTCTCTGCTCTAGCACCTTGGCTAACTAAGACCAGGCAGCTTGGGGTGTAGAGCTCAACTGTGGTGTATCTCTCATTTTAAACTGGCACTGTAGCATATTCCAGCTCCCATTGATCTACAGGGACAAGAGTATGAGGAAAACAGGTCCCTCTACCATGCAAAAGGATAGAGCATCCACAACAGAGTGCTGAGAAGTACTTGAAATATTTGGTGGATACCTCTATGTGTAGACGTATCCGCTTGTGTATATGTTTAGAACTAGTTTGTGTCAGAGAGACCCTGGAAGGAAGATACAGCTATGTTGATGTCCTGGTTTGGGCTGGAGCAGAATTAATTCTGCTAAGATGGTATTGCTTCTAGCCAGGGTTCCTTTAAAGGTGACTGTATTCCTCTGAAAGCTGGCAGTATGTTTTCAAAAACATTATCAGCTTCTAATAGCTTAAGCCTGAATGTTTGAGTTACAGCCTGAGAATTGGAATGCAAACCTTCTGTGGCTCTACTGAGAAGTCAGGGGGGTGCAGGGTGAGAGTCCACACCTATAGGAAAGAAACAGGCAAGGCAGGTGACCCCAAACTGACCAACTGAGTATTCCATTTCATACACGTCATGCTCGGTATAAATTTAGGGGGGGCCGTCACCTCTGCCCTCTCTCTTCTTTGCCTCCCTTGCAGCCCTGCTTGGCACCCCAGCTTTGTTGCTTCCCTGCTTCTGAGCCCAGGCCTCCAGGGTCCAGCTTCCTCCCTTCTCCCTGCTCTGGGGGAGTTCGGCTGCGGTAATATAGCAAACGGGAGGGAAGGTGGGAGGTTTGGATCTTGGTGCTGGCTCTGTACCTTTGCTTGTATATATTTGTCTGCTGCCATTGCTTTCTATTAAAATAGTTAAACTTACTCTACCTTTTCCAATCCACAAGTCTTGTTATTTCATCCAAACCATAACAGTTGATTGGGATGAAATCTTGGGAACAAGAGACTGAATAGTTAAACAAGGAACAGGGTGACCTGGACCTAGGATTTTTTAAATGGATATTCTGCAAGGTCTAAAAACTGTCCTTTAGATACGGAAGTTATTGTTAGATAGTGGAAATGTTGTGCTTACTGTAACAAGTGGAAATTTACTGAGCCTGCTTGCAAGGAGGCACCTAAGAGTATATAAGAGCTCACACTGCTTCAATAAAGGGTCTTCAAGCCTTCGATCAAGAAACTCGAGGTCTACGTTTTTAATACACCACATTCACTCTCTTCTTTCCCTTTTAGTGAGGATAGAAACTGTTTCTCTTTTTCATGCCTTTCATTTCAAATGCCTTCCTGATTGCTAGGAAGGAAACTTGAGTAACACAGAAATAGCCATGAAGAACTTTGAGTTCTTCCCTTTCCTCTTCTGTTTCCTCTGTCCTCCCCTCCATCTTAACCACATCTTCCCCAGACTTCCTATTTGGGGAAATTTATTTCTAGTGCATCATTTAATTTAATACATGGCAAATGCATCATATTTTTTGTAAATAACCTAAAACTGAGAAATAGTAGATCGATCGACTGTTTTATTTCTTGGAGTTAGGAACTATTCCTGCTGAAGTTATTCATAGCATACAAGTGCAGTCTTTAAAAAATACTTACATGTCATGATTTTCATAATAATTTTTAATTTAATATGTGGAAGCCAGCTACTTGTTGCTATTAAATTGATAAAATGATCTTAGCCAGTGTTTGTTTGATGACTACCACTCAAAGCATTTAAAGGATTTATATATGAGAATTGTTTCATTGCTAAAACCATCTGACTTCATATTTTTAACAAAGGCTCAACCTACACTGACTGATTTTCATTTCCCTTGAATTGCAAGTTAATTTATTGCTCAAATGATTTTTAATTCCTAAAATGATATTATTAAAAGCATCTGACTGTGACTGGGCAAATAGTGGCATCCATATATAATCCATTTATCATACTTCTCAACTATGTTCTAATGTGTCATGTCTATAGGCTATATAGCAATAAAAAAATGACAGAATGACATATTCTCAATGCTCTTTCAGTTTCAGAATCACTCTTCAGTTACTCTACCAGGAAATGGTCTAGAGAATTAGAATATTTGGAAATATATGCACTCTATGCAATTCAGTGACAGGAGTGCACAATTATCACATTGAGAGTTTCCTTCATAATGTATTTTCCTTTAGCAATTTATGCTTTCTATAATGAGGATCCTGGCCATTTTGTTACATTTGGTACAATGCACTTAGATAATAGTCAGAGCCTGGAGAACAATGTAAGATAAATACCCTACCATTAATGGTGTAACTTTTCCCTGCTACACTTATAAGAACTCAGCTGTGCTAGAGCTGCTGCCAAATTATTGCTAAAGCAAGCAAGCAGTTCTCCCTCTTCCTTCTGAATACTAATTTATTATATTTTCTTTTTACTTTTAACTAAAAAAACCCACAACATTTTGGCACATGAAAAACATTATTAACATGAGATAAAGACAACCTATACTAAATTACATACTGTTCCAAAATACATCCTTCATTTCTTTGTTTTGGTTTTCCTTCTTATCTGTTCTGTGATAGAATGTAAGACTGAAAGCTGAGATGAAAAGGGTCTCGGGCTTTCTGTGTGATAGTCACCTTTTTACAGGCATTAATTACTATCATCTGCTTCATTTCTATGCACAACTGTATATACACTGGTATTAATTTCCTTAAGTTCACGTTTGCTCAAAATTCATGATGTTCTAAAAATAAATACAGTTCACATCCCTGTTCTGGCACTAGTATAGGTAGGGGATACCAAAATGCAAGCAACCATTTTGACAAAGACTTCCTACTTCAAACTTAGAGAATTCACTTTCAGAGCTAGATTTACAAAGGGTTCTAGATTTTCAAATCTGGTCTGACTATATACACACATAATATAAATGCTGCTTATCCATATAAGCAAGATCTTTCCATTTTTCTACCTAAGTAAGAGTCCAAACACTTAGATCTCAGATCTGCACTGTTACTTTCTCTAATGTTCCCTCAGAACCAAACCTCTTGTCACTGATTTTGTTCATCTTGAATGTACTGTACTAGGTAGTGAGCAGGAAGAACCTAATGAGATACCCTCATGAGATACAAGGTAGTCATTATTTTCATCTATTTAATATACTCCCTCAAACTCTATTTCTAAAGTTCTGCACTGAGCAACCCTCTCAAGACACATATAAAATTTTCTTTCTTAATATCTAAATGCAGTATATGTTACCCAACAGTCTGAAAATCACTTGGGGTCTTCTGTGGCCACTGGTGCAATAACTGTGCTGACAGCAGAGGGAGCATTAAACTCATTGCCCACAGTAAAGTGTAGGGAGTGCTACCCATGTTCCTATAATCCTTGTATGGGTAGGATGTGCTCATTAGCCTTCTGGCAGTCATCCTAGGAGAAGGACAACTCTAATTCCAAACCCGGGCAGATGGAGCTCGTTTAGCCCTGGAAGGCCTCCCATCTAAGAGAAGGACACTCTAATAAAACCTTCATCCTAAGGACTTCGCTGCCAGCATCCAAGCTTGCTAGGCCCTGGCAGAGGAACCTTAGGACTAAAGGGTGTGTCCAGCTCTGCGCATGCTATGTCTCACCTAAAAAAAATCCATTGCGCAGGCTCGAGGGTACTCTCCGCTATCCTCTTTTTATCAGTGTGCTTGTAAAAGGCGCTGATGAGGAGCGTGGGTGGAGCCCTCCCTGGATCTTCGTTCGCGAAGTCTAGCCATACATACATACATACATACCCAACAAGTATTATTCAGTGAACCAAGAAATAAATAATTATAATAATACCTCTCTCTAATATAGAATCATAGAACAGTTTGGGTTGGAAGGGACCTCTGGAGGTCATCTAGTCCAACCCCCCCGCACTGGGCAGGGACATCCCTCTCTAGATCAGGTTGCTCAGAGCTCTGTTAAGCCTCACCTTGAATGCCTCTGGGGATGGGGCCCCAACCACCTCCCTGGGCAACCTGTTCCAGTGTTCCACCATCCTTGTGGTGAGGAACTTCTTCCTAATGTCCAGTCTAAATCGACTCATCTCCAATTTAAAACCATTGCCCCTTGTCCTATAATATGTACCTGTCTCTTCATCAACACATCTCAGATTTTTTTCTTGATGGAATAGTCCATGTCATTTTTCACAATTAATGAATCAGGAAAACATTAAGGTAAGGGCTTTTTGTTGGAAGTCATGCCACCGGCTAATTAAATAACTATGTCTCCTGAATCCGTGGTTAATGCACTATTCAGATACGCTATGAACACAAACCAACTGTTAAAGACAGAAGCAATGAGCCAGTTGCTCTTCGCAGACTAATAAACAGTGTCTGGTTATTTCTCTTTTTCAACAGACAAATTACACAACAGGATTTACTCTTGCTGTTTTATGTCAAGAGGAAACCTGAGATTTGGGATGCTTTCCACTGAGATGAAAAAGAGGTGGAGGGAAATTCAGATAAAGTAATTTGGTGTCCCAAACCCCTTTCACATCCGATATGAGACACACAATATCAGGCTTTTATAGGAAAACCAGAGGAGACAGCTGGGCTCAAGAAGTGTCTGCATCTTACTTGTGTTTCCACCAGAACAATTTGGCTCATCCAATGTATGAGTAGTTATTTATAAGCAGCCATGTTCATTTGTTCATCCTGCATAGCTTATGTTAGATATGAAAAGCAATTAGCATGGTGATGAGTCTGAGCTAATAAGCCTCTTGGCGAGGGTGAGTATGCTAGTTTAGGGTCAGCATGTTGTTAGCCACATTCAAATAGCTTTCTTTTGCCCTGCAGCAGGATAGAGCAATCTTGTGTCTATCTAGAAATAGTCTTTAAGAACCAGAATCAACAACTGGCTCCCTCAGCTTCAGATGAATTTTTTTATTATATTGTAGTCAACAGCTCCTCCAAGCAGGTGTTTCCAGGTGTTTTCTTGCAGCTGCAAAACACTAAGCAGAAGGTACAAATAAACAGGTGTATTGAGTAAGCCACATAAAGCTGTAGTCTACAATTGCTGCCCTGCAACCAGTGCTTACAAAACTAGTTTAAAGGTGACTCAACGGTATACACAACACAAAGTAAGTCTCAATCTGAACATTTCTTATCTAGATACAGCATCCAAATAACTACTTCAATATGTCATTTTGAATTTTGATAAGGTGGTTAGTCTTGGCTGACTACTTCAGTGTAACTACCCTTTGAAGTGATTCAAGTGACCTGTTGATCCAATAAGAAAGTGTCCTGAAAAGACATTTATAGTCAATTGATCCCTAACAAAAAAAAAGGAGAACATTGTTTTTTTCCTCATCCTTGCATAACTTCTCTCAATAGCCACCTATGTCCTCCAGCACTGGTTGCTGGTTGTCACAGTGCTGGTAAGTTAGCGATTCTCTATGTAGCACATTTGCAAAGTGTTAAAAAATGTTTCCCTAATATAAAATGGGCTTAACATTTTGTATATAACATAAAATGGATTTAAAGCAATTACTTCTGAAAATCTTGTTATGATTGGGTTTGCAAATGGCCTAAGGAAGACAGTGTATATAATTCAGTTGCAAAGTACACACTTGAGACACTTGCATACACATACTTGGTGTACAGTTATAAAGTATATGTATAGTTACCATCTCTCACATGATACCAAGAAACAAAAAATTAATCTTGAGGTGTATCATGGAATCATAGAATGTCAGGGGTTGGAAGGGATCTAGAAAGATCATGTAGTCCAACCCCCCTGCCAGAGCAGGATCACCAAGACGAGCTCACACAGGAGTGTGTCCAGGCGGTTCTTGAATATCTCCAGAGAAGGAAACTGCAACCCTCCTGGGCAGCCTGTTCCAGTGCTCCATCACCCTTACTGTAAAAAAGTTATTCTTCAGGTTAGTACTAAACCTCCTGTGGTCCAGCTTGCTCCCATTCCCTCTTGTCCTAACATTGGATGACACTGAGAAGAGCCTGGCTCTCTCCTCCTGACACTCACCCTTAACATATTTGTAAACATTCATGAGGTCTCCTCTTCTCCAGGTGGAAAAGGCCCAGCTCTCTCAGCCTGTCCTCTTAGGGCAGATGCTCCATTCCTTTAATAATCCTGGTGGTCCTGCACTGGACTTTCTCTAGCAGCTCCCTATCCTTCTTGAGCTGGGGGGTCCAGAACTGGACACAGTATTCCAGGTGGGGCCTCACCAGGTCAGAGTAGGGGATGAGCATAACCTCTCTCGATCTGCTGGCCACGCTCTTCTTAATACATCCCTGGATGTCATTGGCCCTCTTGGCCACAGGGGCACATTGCTGGCTCATGGTCATCCTTCTATCCACCAGGACTCCTAGATCTTTTCCCCAGGGGCTGTTCTCCAACAGATCAGTTGCTAGCNCAGGGATGGAGGTGAGGCTGACTGGCCTATAGTTACCCGGGTCATCTTTCTTGCCCTTTTTGAAGATTGGGATAACATTGGCCTTGCTCCAGTCCTTAGGCACCTCTCCCTTTCTCCAGGACCTCTCAAAGATTACGGAGAGCAGCCTAGCAGTGATCTCCGCCATTTCCCTCAGCACTCATGGGTGCATCACATCCGGATCCATGGACTTGTGGATATCCAATTTGCTCAATTGATCTCTGAACCAAACCTCATCAACTGAGGTCAAAACTACCTTCCTCCCATCTTCCTC